>JAOEHY010034473.1:0-17596 GCA_025447955.1 Psilopsiagon aurifrons
CATAGAAGCCCTTTGTGTTGGGCTTTGGGGAAGCACACTAGGAAAGGGATGTTGTGGCAGGGGTATGGTGCGTTTCACAAACTGATTGTTAAGGAGTTTGTCTCACCTAAAAGTGAATTGGTGCATTATCTGTGTGAAGGAGATCACCTGAAAGTGAGATGCCGTGGTTGTCTGAAAAACAATGCTCACTGAATTTGTAAATTGAGCGTGTCAGAATGACAGGTTAATGGCATCCTTTAGAAAGCTGCTTCTTTTCTAAGTGAGGCTATTTTTAAGCATATGGAGAATTTGTATAATAAAGATAGTGGCATTTCCTTAATCCATATGTGCTCAGGAATGTATTTCAAAATCTTAACTGAGATTAAGTTGAAAGTCTACTGTGTTTCTAAGAGATAGGATTTTGTTTACGAGCTTCTGTTTTGTAGTTTTACTTTCTAAATTATGCAGTTTAATTTATTTGCAAACCTCCCTTTTGTTGCTGCCTGGATGAACTGCACAACATGGTTAAACTATATTAATATATTTTGTCATCTTTAATAAAAACATTTCCTGATCCTCTTGTTCTACCTGCTCCTTTCCTTTTCTCCTCTCAGTAGCAGATGAATGATAGCCATGAGGTAATGTTTCAGTGTTTTCAGTGAGATGTGCTAAATTAAAAAAGCAAAAGCTTTATTGAGTGAGAGTTTTAAGGCTGAAAATTATCAGGCTTAAATCTTTTCACTGTCACTTCTTCTCCCAGTCTGAACTGACTGATTTACTGCCGCATTTTTGTGTGAAGAAACACACTCGGTATTTCTTGACTTTGAAAATATTTATGTCTGATCAGTTAACTCCGTCATCCCTGTTTAAGCAGCATCAGAACTTCTGAATACAACTGTCCTGGTTATATACAGATATGACAACAGCTTAGCTACTGTTAACAGGCACAAACTAGAGGCTTTAGGGAGTTTTTGCCAGGGAATGATGATAAACTGGAGTGTTTCCTGTAAGTCTGCTTTCAGATGTAAACGGTGTGATTTAGCCATAGCCACATGGACAATACAGGATAGTTAAGAAGCTGGCACATGCTTGAGAATATAACTTGAAAATACAAGTAGAATAACACAATGGATCTAAAGTTTAAAAGGGAAATGCCTCTACTTTCCCTTGTTTTTAGGGAAGTCCATTATCCAGACCTTGCAACACACCACCCAGCACTGCTGAAAGCGTAGAAATGTTTTCACTTTTCAGATTGGCAGCTAAGTACAGGATAGCCTCTAATGAGAGGCAATTTCTTACTCATTCATATGAACTTCTTTTTCCTTTGCCATCTAACTTAGGATCCCTTGCAGTGCACATATACTTTAGAGACTATGGACCATACCCATTAGCACTCTTACTTACATGCAAGGGAATCTTTTTCATAAAATACATCAAAATGTTGAGTTGATGCTGGTTTTATTGATGGGCTTACAGAAAGGATGCTCAGCAAAGTGATACATGTTTCTTAGAGGAGCAAGTAAATGGAAATAAGAAGCCTTTAGCCATGTATCTTGGTGCCCAGGGGGCACAGCCTGAGGTGCTTTGTGCTGCCCAGGCTGTAGCCCTTGTGTTGATCTTCATTTAAGCCTGGTTCTGTGTTCTTTTGTTGAGCCCTCTCTTCTTCTTGTCTGTAACCTCGGGCAGTTTCTCTTCCCACAAGCTCTTGTTGCACATCCCAATCACACAGCAAGCCAACCGCTTCCCAGCATTTCCATTTTCCAAACTGGCCTTGTTGTTGCCCTTGCCCATGTCATCTTCCTGCTCATGGACCACAACAGACCTGCCCATGATGGAATACGGACCAAACATAGTGGCAAAGAGATGTGGTTTGTATTTTCTGATCTTGCCTTCTTTAGGGAAAAAGTTGCCGAAATCCCCCGGGTGCCGGGGGTGATTCACGCTGAAGGGGTTGTAGTGTCCTCCTGTAGCATCACAGCCCTTGCTGAGATCCCCAAGCTCATGGATGTGTATAGCTCTACCAGATTGATTATTATCCAGTGGAAACCCATCCAGGTAAAAAATGGCTTCTAATCTTCCAGATGAGTAATACTGTCTGAATAAGACTTGTCCAGTCACTTGTGGCTTGTCAGCATCTATTTTGGAGCTGGGCTTCATTTCACAAGCAGTGTAAATCATCCCATCGGTCTCATTACCAGGCATCACTGGGTAGAGCAAATTCTGCCAGAGGTCGTTCACTTTCTTCTGTATGTCCTGAAACAGCTCTTGGCTTGGATCAGTTTCTTTCTCTGTCATGACCCCAGAGGCGGACAGGGCGAGCCCAGCGACCAGAGAAAGGAGCAGAAGAAGCATCTTGGCAATTCAGAGCCTGCAGAAGGTACAAGAAGCCACAAAGGATTAAGGGTGTTTTGCAGCTGCGTGGCTGGAGAGGAGGCTCACAGCCTGCGGTGGGGCTGAGCAAAACATCTGGAGCGTGATCCCCATGGACTGCTGCTTGCTGAATCTGCCTAATGTAACGAACTGAAACTAAAAATGTAGATGCATGTTTGAACACGCAACTGAAGCCCATGACTAAAAATCTCCAGCAATTCTGTATTTTGTTCTAGATCTTGATCTTAAAAACCGCCTCTGTTTCCTTGCAGGAAGCAAGTAAGCCAAAGAGTTACTAAATCTATTTCTGAGTTTGTATTACGACTTTTCTCCTCCTGCGAATTCCAGCAGGACAGTTTGCCGGGAGCCCCTTTCTGGTCCATCTACTTAAGCACTAGTTAGGCATTGCAAACAGAAAGTAAAAACCCCACGGGCTGGTTACCTTGCCAAGCTGCTGCAGAACCCCTCAGCGCTTGCTCTTTGCTCCCCTAAAGCAAGGTGCGATCAGCCAGAAAGGCAGGGCTGCTCGAAGGTGATGCTCAAGGGAGCTGCCTGTTTGTGTCGAAGTTGGGTAACGGCCCGAGGGGAGGCGGCACCCGGGGAACAGGGGGAGGGGACAGAGGGAGCAGGGGGAAAGTTTGAGGCATTCTTGTTCTGGGCAGGGTAGGGTGAGCAGTTGATGCTGTCTCGGTTGGGCTGTCCTGGCCCTGGGTCCCCACCGACATTCCAGAGACAAGGCAGAAAGTTGCTGAGCTTTTAAATTAATCTTCCTTCTGATGGCTTCATGTGCTCATCTAAACCGAGTGACCTTCAGTGTGCACTGAGGGGAGAGCAAGGAGCGTTACGAGGGCACAGCTGGGCAGTTCGCTCATGTATGTGCTGGCTGTCATCGAGCTGGTTTGCATTTTTATTTCTTCATTAGTAAACACTGAAAGTGTTGCGTGAGCAACATAAACTGTTCCGCATGGCCGGGCACCAAAGTTTCTGTGCTTCTAAAACCTGAACTCAAACTGTAGGTGTTGAGGTACATCTCAGCGGTGCTTCCCGGCAGTTTTAAGGACTAGTTAGTGCAGTTGTCTGCTCCCCTGAAGCCTTTCTTTCTTCTTTTTGGAGGCAGCAGTGATTTCATTCCAAAAGGAGAAGTGAGCAGTGCTGAGGCAGTGCAACATCGGGCTGAGGCACGCAGGCTGTTTCCCAGAAGCTGGCTGGAGCACAGCAAGTTCACATGCGTTTCACTGTGCCATGAGCTGAGGAATGCTCCGCTCTCAGGGACATCACCCTGCCTGCAGTGCTTCCCGCTGCTGCAGCTGCAATGTGGGCGCAGCCATCACCAGAGCAATTGATCGGGCTGAGGTTTCTGCAGCTCTGATTACTCAGGAGCAATTCTCAACACGAGAAAATTGCAAAGAAAATTCTTTTTCCCAGTTCATGTCTCCTGCCAGCTGGGTAAGGAATGGGACTGTCAGCTCCCGGAGTGTGTGTGTTAATCTTGCTGGTACTGTACACCGCATCAGATCCAAGGCACTCGGTTATCCGAGAGCCAATATTTTTCTTCTTTGTAGGAGGGACAGTAGAGTTAAAGGAATGTTCACTGCTCAGATCATTAGCCAGGGACTGGAAATAGAATTAGCTTTGCTTGGAATATTGGGATATTGAATGTGTTCCTTTAGCCCTGGGCTTCAGTTCCTAATCTATGGAACAGGATAACTGGTATTTGTTTTCTGCAGGGTATTTATGAGTTGTTCAAATCACTGTGCTCATGGGAACCATACAGCGCTCAGTGGAAGCCAAACTGTAAGGCCAAGAGCCAGGATTGCCCATCTCCCCAGCTCTGCCTCCTGTGCAGCTCTTCCCAAGTGCGCTCACTGGCAGGCTCAGAGTTGAGGAAATCCATACTTGTGGCAGGGTGATGCTATGAAATTGTGGGTTTAAAGCATTTGAAAGAAGTAAAATGTTTCATAATCAGGTTTTATGAGTGTATGCAAAAACTGTTCAGCAAAAACGGGCCAAGTGCAAAGGGAGATGGTTTCAGCTTGTAAAATGCAAGCAGCAAGTGCCCAATCTGGGTGCTGTTAGAAAAACTATTTCTTAGCACCATAAACCATTTTTTTTAAGGGGACACAAGGAATGGAAGGAAGAAAGGGGCATTTCTCATGGTTTACTCCCTGAGTCACAAAGTAGTGAACTGAGTTTGACACTTCTACAAGGCAGTTTCTGAGTCAGTGGTCAGCACTCCAAGGAGATAATTGTAAAGCTTTAGTTGAATGATAAGAAAGAGGGTCAGAATTGCAGCTGGTTTAAATGAACACAGTAAATGCTGCAGACTTCAGTGGCATTTATACCAGCTGGGATTCTGTCCCTGAAAAAACAATACTTGCTGCAAAGCTCTTTTTTGATGTACTGCACACGTGGGATCGAAGCAGAAATGCAGAAGGGTGTAAAGGAGATGATCAAGGGGACAGAAAGGACTGCAGCGAAGCTAAATGATGTATCCGTAGTGCTCTGCACTTCAGAGGGTGAAAAGGAAATACTGTGGGCTGCTGTCGGAAAGATGTCTTTTAAAAATGAGAAGGGCTGGTAACTACAAGAAATGCAATTGCCAGGGCGATTTGGCATCCAGTCTGGGTCTAAAGGATGGTCGCTAAGTACTTACCAGGTGTATCATTAGAATCTATTATTACTCACTGCCTATGTTTTAGTGTTCTGGTTAATGAGAGGTGCTGAAAAACTAACAGCCTTTAAAGCAGTGTGCTGGTTTGTGCTGCCGCAGAGTTAATTTTCTTCATATTTGCTGGTATGGGGCTGTGTTTTGGGTTTGTGCTGCAAACAGTGTTGATAATCCAGGGATGTTTTGGTTATTACCGAGCAGTGCTTACACACAGTCGAGGTCTTTTCTGCTCCTCACACCACCCCACCAGTGATTGGCTGGGGGTGCACAAGGAGTTGCGAGGGGACACAGCTGGGACAGTTGACACCAACTGACCACAGGGATAGCCCCTACCATATGGTGTCATGAATGGCATAGAAAAATGAGGGAAGAAGAAGGAAGGGGATTTGATGGTGTTTGTTTTCCCAAGTAGCCATTATTTGTGATGAAGCCTGGAGATGGCCAAACACCTGCCTGGTGATGGGAAGCGGTGAATATATTCCTCGTGTTGCTTTGCTTGTGTCTGTGGCTTTTGCTTTACTTTTAAACTGTCTTTATCTCAACCCATGAGTTTTCCGACTTTTACTCTTCCAGTTCTCTCCCCCATCCCACCCAGGGGCAGTGAGCGAGCGACTGTGTGGAGATGAATTTCTGGCTGAGTTAAACTATGACAAGTGGTTAATAAGAGGAAAGCCCGCAGTGACCTGACTATGTGCTTGTATTGCAGCGCTTGTTTAAGAACCAGACCCCTGCTCTTGTCCCAGCTTGGCCAGGATCACTGGATTTCATGCAGTGTCCTGCAGTCTCCTGGGCTATATGAGACCACATTGAAAAAGCAAACGTAGCTTTACTTGTGGGCTTTACAATGGGCTTTACACCAGACTCCTCTTACAAACTCTCAATCCATGCTATGACCTTTGGGGTTGATTGGTTGGTGGGTTTGTTTTGTGGTGACATCATCCTTTTGCATCACCCTGCTATTCAGCTTCACATCGTTAGATTTGTCCAGTGTAGAGGTAAACATGATGAAGAGCATCCTTTTGTAGCGAGCAGTAGCCTTGTTTTGTGTCTCCAGCACTTGGATCTGCTCTCAGTGATTTTATGGTACAATGATTCTCCATAAAAATGACACCCAGGGAAGGCAGGTTTTATGTCTTCTGCAGTGGGTGATGGGCCTGACTGCTTTTCTCCATGGCTGAGGCTGGAGCTGCTAAAAGAAAGGGAATGTTTGTAGCCTCAGGGAAGCAGAGTCCGTATCTTGAGGACCCTCATCTGCTCCTTCCGTTCAGGGCACCTTCTGCCATTTCTCAGTCATGGTCCTAGCCTGTGAGCCAGTTATGCTGGTGGCTCATCAGGCAGCACCAGGGGCATCTGGCGTTTGTTCATGTGTGTGTTAGAGACTGCAGGGCACCAAAGCTTCATTGAGTTTGGTGTGGTATCCTACGTACTCTGCACAGCAATTGCCTGCAGGCACAGCACCAGCCTCAAGTGACATCTGGCATGTCCTGGTACCTGCCCATGGGTCTGCAGGTAAAGCCTGCAGTTCTGGTTTTCATCTGTAGAGCTGCCCAGTTTGGCGGGATTTAAAAGCAGAAATGCTGTCAGGGTGTCCGTGAAGGTGCGATGGCTTTGGCTATTTGCTGCCTGTCCTGTTGTCCAACACAGCACTGAGCTCCAGTGCTCGAGAGAGAGGGGCTTTGTCCTGGATATGAGTGTTTTCAGCCTGCATGGTGAGCATGGGGCTGGCACTGGGCTGCAAACAGCACCTCATCCCACAGGAATCACGGTGGAGGAACTTGTTTGCAATTGCTGTAAGGTGAAAAAAAAAAGAAAAGAAAATGGAAAGTCTTGCTGTAGCAAATGGAAAATCTGTCACTGGTCTGGGCTTATCCTTCCTGTTTATTCCTGTTCCTTGACTTGGTGTTTCTATTTAAAGGAATTGAAGTATTTAGTGCCTGAGATAAGCATCCATTTATAATATTCTTGCAAAAGAGCTGTACGTATTTCCAACTTTTAAGGGCATTATCCATAAAAAAGTCAAATTAAATAAATACACAGAAGGGAAACAACACTGTTCTCACTGAGGAATAATTTCTCTTGCAAATAGAAGACCACGCAACTGCCAAACTATTCTAATCAACCAATCTGAAAAATCTGTGAAAGTCTTCCTCTTTAATAGCTTGAGAAGAAGTCATTTTGTGAGAGATGAACTGTTAGTAAGCTTTTTGAAAAAGCTGCATTCAGAAACGCATTCTTGGTCTGTCAACTTAATTTAACAGAATTTCATGTTCACATATGGATATAAAATATAAATATAGAATCATACAATCATAGAATAGTTAGGGTTGGAAAGGACCCTAAGATCATCCCGTTCCAGCCCCCCTGCCATGGGCAGGGACACCTCCCACTAAACCATGCCACCCGAGGCTCTGTCCAACCTGGCCTTGAGCACTGCTACGGTGCAATGTAATGTAAAAAGGAGGGATGGATAGTTTGGGGTTTTGTTTATGTTTACATTAATTCCCTGATCCTTTACAAAATGTTTATCCTTTCTGCTGCATAGCATTAATCTGAAGAGGGATTTGCTGCTTGAGAGGAGACAAGAAGTGAACACAAAACTTTCCTCAAGTCCAGTGTCCAATGGCCATACATGGAAATATCTTGACTTCTTTTCATTTCAAAATGCACATTGCACAGAATATTCTTTTGCTTGCAACAGCCTTGTGCAAAATGTACCAATGGCCCTTCCCTCTTCCAGCTAAACAGTTTCAATTCTTTTTAAGTTTTCCTCCTAAGTTTTATAGCCTCCTATATTGAGTAGGTCGCCTTTTCCTACGGACTGTGCACCTCTTTCTGAAAGGGGAGTGCACAAACATCTCAGCTGACCAGCATGGACTAGTGCTGCACTCGTCTCACAGCCTATATTGCTCTCTATATCATATTGCGATCTCTGCCTGATCCTTTCCTGCAGAACTGCTGTCTACGCAATTGTTTCTGTTTTATGTTTCTTCATTCCTGCCAAGTGTGGGATTTTACCTTTGTCTTAATTCAATTACGTCCTTTTTTTATTCCCCCCCCCCCCCCTTATTGTTTCTGCAGCTTGTCATGAGCATTTTGAATTCTAATCCTTCCCCGCAGTGTATTTACAGCCCTTCCAGCTTGGTGTCAGCTGTGAATTTAATCAGTTTACTTTTTGTTCCGTCATCCAAGTCATTAACAGAAGGGCTGAATAAAATCAAACCACAGACAACCTTCTGCCCCGAGGCAGGTTGTCCTCCCCACTGAGAACAGACTGGTTTCCAGGCTGGGTGCAGATTTCCCACAGACTCTGTACCTGCTTTACAAGGATGGGAACAAGACCATTTTTCCCCCAGTCTTTGTGTAAGAATGTCACATGAGGTAGTGGTTAAAATATTCAGAAAAGCAAGTAAAGCCAAGATAAACATCTACTTACTGCTATTTCTCTATGCAGAACTGATTATCCTCTCATAGAAAGAACGTTAAAAGTTCCTGAGGTCTTTTATTTATTTCCCTTTCTGGCTTTCAGGTGGATGCAAAATGTTTGCCTTTTTTAGTGGGTTTTCTGTGGCTGTCACTCCTGGATTGAGCCTCACCTGTCCTGCCTGAATCCTCGGACTTCATGGGAAACAAAATCATCTGTTAGCTCTAGCTCAATATATCTGCATTATCAGTATTCCCCTGGAAGAGGTAAAATGTTTCTGAAGTGCTGCCTGACCCTAAGTGGTGTCTGAGACCTCAGGCATCCAAAACCCAATGAAAGCCATCTTTTACATGCACATCCCTACACTGTGTATCTCCCTTCTGCCAAAAGAGTCAATGGGACCCACTGATTGTTGATGTTACATCAGCTGTGGAAGCAAAGATGAGGGTTAGTTCATGCTGACTAGACTAAATACATTTCCAGAGGTTCACATTTCTGACCCTCTCACTTCTTGCCAGCAGTGCCTCTTTGTGAAAGTCTCCCAGTTTGTCCTTGTGAGGGGACCTCCATTCCAGTTGCCAATACCCTAAGGCTCATGCACCAAACCAGGAAAGCTGTCCCTGTTCCTAAATTTGCATTTTAATGGAGAGCCATACAGGCACGTCAGGTAGTTAAATAGAGTGAAAAAATATGAGGCTTTCTTTACAAACTCAGAAGGATCTTGGTGCCCCCATGCCACAGGCAAGAAGCCTCCCATCAGCACTTGACTTCTTGCAGGCACCAAGGGCTCTGCTTTGCACAAGAGCAAGTGGAGGGCAACCACACTTTACGAAGACAAAAGCCCACCTGATTTTGGCAGCAGACAGCAGCTCCTGCTCTGATAGAAGCCCAACTGCAAACACTGTGTGTGGAGGTTAGCAGCTGTGGAAGGCAACAGCCCTGGGCTGTTGTGGGAGTCAATGCTCAGCAGCATCTGGGAGGCTCTTGAGGAGGTTCCTTGTCCTTGAACACTGCAGGGTGCAGGAGAGCAGGTTTTGTTCCTGGAGGCTTTCTCAAAGCAGGTATTTCACTGCAGATGTTGTGGTATGCTGCTATGGTATATATGTAAAAAAGTAGGTTATTGTTGGATCTCCATCTCCTTTGAAAGCTGTGCAGTGTAGTTCAGGGCCTGAACCTCTGAGTACTTTTCAGAGCAGTTTGTGATAAAAGCAATTGTATTTGATTGTTTCAGAACAGCAGGAGAAACCAAACCTCAAAAACAAGCACGCTTTTTTAATAGAGCAACAATTGTTTTCATAGTAAAGTGGCTCCCCACCTTTGTAGCCATGTTTATTCTAGTAAGTTGATTTTTGTAAGCATAACTGAAACCCTGGGAGACTAATAAAGTTTAACAATGTGTGTTAATTATATCCGCTTTTGTTGTCTCGGTGAAAAAATGGGATCCTAAATCCTATTTACAAGATGGAATTTCAGAGGTTCCAGCCTCTCATCTGACTTTAGCATCTCCTGGTTTCATGCAGCTTCTGTAAGCCTGTGCACATACTTAAGTTCCCCTGTGGAGAATGGCTTTGGAGATCAGACATTTGGGGATTAGGAACACAAGAGGTTTTCTTTACCCTGTTTAAAATCATTTTGACACTTTAGTGTAAGTCATTAAGACTGTTTTCTTGAACAGTCAAATGAGCCACAGTGTGGGTGAACCATTTTTAGGAAAATTTAAATTTAAAAACCCATTTTAATTTCAAAATGACTCACGTTTAAGAATTTTAACATAAATACTTTGCACACTCTGAAGCTCCTATCCGAGGTAAATATTTTCCCCTTAATTCTTCATAGGAAGGTGAATTCCCAACCAAGTAAATACTTGAAGTCAGGAGGGACAGCAAGTAGGAATGGTCACTTCCATCTGAAGATGTTCTTAGTATTGTTTATATTTGCATTTTCTTGCCTTATTTTTCCCCTTTTCCCTTTTTCTGTGCACTAGAACAAAGTTTCCCCAAAAGGAGTCAGGTTTTAGCATCTCCACGGAGATCCAGCTTGGTTCTGTGGATTCTGATTTCGGACGAGGTGAATTCCATTAGTTCCAGCCCAGCAGCACAAAGGAGTGAAGCATCTCTGAAGCTGCGTGTACAGCTCTAGAAAAATAGGATGGATAGGGGGCAAAACACACGAAGGGACCGTGTTTTTACCAGCTCTGATGTATGCATTAATAAGCAAGACTGAGAATGCCACCTGCTTGCAGAAAGGTTTTCAACTTGCAGGGCATGGAGTTCTTAATAGTATTCCATTAGATATAATGAGGTATGCCGGTGCAGATTTCCCCCATGAAGTTAGTACACATTTGTACAAAATAAGGCTCCTGCTGAGGTGTTTTATGAATGTGGAGTCTTTCAGTTCCAGTTAAATAGGATAACCAGCTGTTTTCCAGGGCACATGGAGAAATCCTTGGATTGGTTGTTGCTCCTGCTCTCAGCATGAGGATGCCTGCAAAAAAGGAATAAAACCACAGAAATATTTTACTGTGGCCTTCTTGAAGGGAAAGCAGTCCTTTGAATGCATCAGGATGCATTCTAATAGACGCAGGGAAAAACAAACAAACAAAAACCAAAGAGAAAGATACATTTCTTCGTCCTTTTTATTTTGTTACTAACCTTCCTTCCATCTTCAGCCTCCAGATTTCCCTCCCTTGTCATACGTTTTATTACTCGCAAGGCTTTATTCACAAAATCTGCTGATGTTATGAACATTGGGGGATGATAAGGCTATGCAGTACATGGTAGAAGCCAGACACAGATTGGATGTATTTCTTAGAGGATTACTAAATTTTGTTAACAGGAGCATGCCTGAGTAATTCCACTGGAAGCTCTGCTGTGCTTGTTATGAAGCATCTAATCCCAAGGCATACAGAGCTGCTCCTTAGCAAGGTCCAGTTGTCTAATCAGGCTAAGTAAGGTTAGGTCACTTTTGTAATGTGTAAAGCTTAAATGGGGTATAATGGTTTCACTGGAAAAAGTGCAGTGGCCATGGCAGGAAGTATCTCACCTACCACAAAATGCCAATATCCCAATGTCTTGTTCACTTGAGAATCCTTTTCCACTGCTGGCACACATCATAGGCAACAAAATAAAATCAGCATATGAAGCATAGGCTTCAATGTTAGTTTTAAATATAGTGAAAATATCTAACACTTTCTGTAGCTCTTCATACCTTGCATATCCTTAGTACATGGCACTAGGCCCTTAAGAAAACTTGCTGCTCCTAAAGGCATGAGATTATGAAGCCATATAACTAACTCTCTTAATGTCAGTACACTGCTGTGTTTGTGAGTGAGGGGCTAACTCAAGCTAGGGAACCTGAAGCAAGAAATCAGAGGAAAATATCAACACTAAAAAACTTCCCAAAAGAACTCTGACCTTAGAGCCACCATTTTCTCACAGTGATGAACCTAACTAAGGCCACCCAGGAGCTACTGAGCAGGTAATTTCTACAGGCCCTCCATTTAAGAGAAGGGTGAGTCAAGCCATTTCCAGAAGCTGCAAGTGTTTTGCATAATGACTTGTGTGCTGCTGTGGTGGGTTAACCCCAGTGGGCAGCTCAGACCCACTCAGTTGCTTGCTTGCTCCATCCCCAGCAAGGTGGGAGAGAGAATTTGAAGGGCAACAGTGAGGAAATTCATGGGTTGAGATAAGACAGCTTAATGGGGTGGTGGGAGGGAAGGCAAAGACAATACATAATGAAAAAGCAGACATTCCATAGCAGCAGACCAGTGCCCAGCAGCCCCTGAGTAATGGCAACTTTGGAAAAGCTTCAGCCCCTTAGTTTATTGCTGAGCATGATTTCATGTTATGGAATATCACTTTGGTCATCTGTGTCCCCTCCCAGTCTCTTGGCTGCCCCAAGGCTACTCACTGATGGAGAGTGTGAGAAGCAGAGGTGGCCTTGATGCTGTGTAAGCACTGCTCAGCAATAGCTAAAACATCCCTGCATTAGCAATGCTGTTTTGGTCACATATCCAAATCACTGCACCATATGAGCTACTATGAAGGAATTTAACACCATGTGAGCCAGGCACCTGCTAGGATGGATGCTGGCATAGCACTGTACTGGGAAGGAAAAGAGGAAACTTTTGTAAGTCACAGCTAACTGATGTGGTTTGCAATTACAAGGAAAGTGAAAGGTATTCAATAAGGACTTTGTTTTGTGTTTCCAGGTACACCTTTCTTTCTGCTACAGGGCTGAATTACCACTGCTATGCTAATAAAGGCCACTTGATTTGTCTGAGCAAACCCCTAATTGCTTAATAAATTGCTCAAAAAGTTGTCTGGTGAAGTGGCAAATTGTTAACCGGCTGGAGATTCAGCAAGCAGCAGCTGTTTCACACTAGAAACTTGACTGGGAGAACTGGTCCAAGAACACTCATGTTCATTGCCAGAACCACGATTTTTTCCAAGTTTAAAAGTTATTCCGCACTTGTATCCACAAGGAAATGGAAAATTTTTATGTAATATAATCTTAAAGTGTAATTTGTGTCATTAATGACCATTTGGTATATGTATTATATTTATGTATTTCCTAGCTGTGAATTAATCATACAGGTCCTGTTCCACTCTGAATCTATTCATCAATTCGAGTTCTTGTGGATATTCAGTTTATTAAAATCCAGTTGTATGTTTCTGCAGGAAGGATGAATATCTTTTGCCTTTGTTATGGATATTTATGCATGTTCCTGACGAGATCTGAGATGGCACAGTGGGGTTCTTAGTTTATCTTTTGATTTAATGGATAATTTTTAATTTCAAGATTGCTCTATCAATATCCAACTGGGTAAGGATTTTGAAATCAGCTTTAGGAGAGTTCAGCTAGAATTCCACTATGAAATTCAGATTAAAAAAACCCATCACATCAAAAGGTAAGGATCTCTATAAGGTAGAATAGAGCATACACACTATACGCAATCACACAGTCCCACTGTTCCTTATTATAGCCATATAGTCCCCTTTTTCAGACAACAGAAAAGAATCTCTGTGTTTTGAACGCTTCTGGTGTGGTGTGACTACATAGTTTGGTAATTGCTGCATGTAGCTTCATCAAAGAATATTGTCAAATCACAGCAGGAAATGTGGTCCTAAGATTAAAAGGCAGATTTGGATTCCGGATGCATTTTAGTCAGTGTCTTTCTCTTGACATGGAATAAGCTGTCTAACCTCCTCTTACCTCCAATTTGCCCTTCTTCAAAATGTTGATAACGATGACTCACTTCCTCATGGGGGCACTTTGAGGCTTAGATGAAGTCTGAAAAGTTGCTTCTGACCCTGAGAAAATTGATGTCAGAAATTGCAATATTGGAATACTAATCTTCCAAGGCTTAGATAAATAATTGTCCACAAATGAAAAGCTATTTTCTGTGCAATTTTTTGCCCCCGTCTATAATATTTCCTGAATTAGTAGGGTCCAAACTTAATACAGACAACAGAGGAGTCAGTGGACACCGCCCGCTTAAGTAAACAACAGCCAGAGCCCAAATTATTAGTAAATACCAAGGCTTCATTTAGGTTGAATAACGCTGCAATCCAACAAATAAATGAGCCATCAAGTTTGAATTTATGTAGCATACGAAACGCATTAAAGCCATCTGACCATGACAAAGGCTTTTTCTGCTGTGAATAATGAGGCCAACATATTATAATATCCTTTAGATGAGACATTAAACCCAAGGTCCTTTCTATTTGTCCCTCGTGGCTGTCCAGGTGGAAGTTAAAGACTCCATGGCATTTCACTAAAACCATGGAAAATCTCTGCCCCCCATTGGTATTACTTTTCCTGTAAATAAATAAAATTTAAAAATTAGAATAGCCAAGGCTATGTATGAGTTGGATATCATCAAGCAAAAGGACAGCTTTACTATCCATGAGGATAATGGGAGAAGTTCTTTTGTTTAGCGAGAGAGGTCAGTGTCTCTGGTACAAATGTAGGACTTTGAAGTATTTTTATGTGCTTTACATTCTTAAAATCCCAAAGGACTTTCATTCTCATCATTAGCAAAAATTGTGGTAAAGAACAACAAATCCAAATCACTATATGTTTGCATGTGTCTATGCTTACATAAGTAGGCATGCACATTTACATGTGTTATTTCCAAGAAGAAAGAGCTTGGAAACAAACAGAAAATAATTATGCCAGGAAGAATTTCTTACCTTAGCCTGTATGTATGTGATTTACTTCAGGAAGTGAATCACATATATATCACATCTCAATTTTCATCCTCTTTTGTGTCAGCCTAATGATTTTTGTATCCCCTGAGGTATTTTAGCTGTACCTTCAGTTTGATATGAGGCTCAGTGAATGTTCATCTACTGAGTGAAAACCAGGCTCTTGTTCACTGAGCCTGCATCTCAGTTGCATAGTTTCACACCGAAGTTTCTCAGCATTAGGCTCCCAATAAGGGCGTGGCACAATAGGTCAGGTGAAAGGTAAATTTCAGACCCCTCTCATAGGAGTAGATCTATTATCTTATTGATCCCGAGCTTACTCGACTCACTTGTTTGAATTTAAAGGAATTAAAGAGAAGATGAAAGAAACAGAAAGAATCGGGCTAGAGCTGAACCCCCTTAGCAGCAGAGATAATAAAGCCTTTCAGGAAGAACTGACTGATGAATCTGGACATCTTTCAGTTTTCTGAATAATGAGCCAGTCCTTCCGTTTTACTGAGAAACATATGGGACATGAGGAATCTGCTAGGAACCCAGCCGTGTCTGTCCCATTTGCCATCCTCTCTGTTAGGCAGGGAAGTGGTGCCTTACGAGGAAAGAAGTTTTGAGGGAAATCTTGGCATTCAGTTAAAGCAAGTTCAGCTTTTGTGAGTACTATGCCCCTTGGTGTCTGCTCCCCTTTTATCAACAGGAATGGTAACAGAAAGCTGAGGGACTTGTCCAACAGAGGTTAAAACTAGCTGGGCTAAGGAATCTGTTCTGCTTCCCTTTCTTAATGTGTATCTGCTTGAAACTCTTGACTTGACAAAAATGTCCCATAGGTCATGCCTTTCAGGTCCTTATATTTGAGAAAGTGCTTTCCGAGAGAGGAGAGGGTGGTAAGAGATAAGTATGGCAAATATCTGTCCATGACACACCTGAATATTGATTTTCTTGACTTCCATTTCATTCATCCCCACATTAGTGATAGGAAGCTCTAATAATGAGGACTGAAAACACAGACTGGTTTGATTTTTTTTCTTTTGTGCTTTCTTTTCCAAAAGTCATTAAAGACCGTGTTTTAAATATATTTAATTACAGTTAAATGTATATGTTCTTCGTGGGCTTTATTTTCAAAGTGCTAAGACCTCAGTAAGATCAGACCACCTCGCACAGGGAGGGTGAAGGTTACGGAAACAGCAAAGAGAGGCTATGACAGAGGACCAGTCTGAATGGGCTCCAGCAGTTTTGCCCCTGGCACTGCAGAACAAAGATGTCTAAGCTTTTCTTGGGGATGAGATTGAGACTAATGCATAGGTAGCATCCTAGGAGTGCCCAAGGTTGATGCTGTGGATGGCACCTGCTGAAGACTCTGCCTATGAAGTGACAATGTCTCAGCTCCAGACTCCTGAGGGGGTTGCTGCTGCCATCCTTATCTGACACTTAGGGGATACCATTACAGTATAGCCTGGTGTGATGCACATAAACTGGGTCATGGCAGAAGGAATGGCTGAAAAGCTGTGCAGCTGGCCCTGTCCCTAGTGGTCACTGCATGACTCCATTTCACCCCGTGACACGAAAGCCTCAAAAAGTGAAAAAAAATTGTTCCAGATCTTCCTATCAACAAAACTTGTGTGTGCTATCCATGTTACTTCTCTAAATGGAAAAATATTCCAATATGAAATGGATTTCTAAGCTATGCCTTTTCTTTCACAGCTATGATCGAAGATGCTATTCCAACCTACAGGAACAGATTCAGCCTGTGATTGTGACAGCTGCTTTGTATGACATAACCACAAACTTTGAAAGTAGTGTAAGTGGTCTTCAAAGCAACATGTGGAGGTCTTTTTGTTGTGGATCTCTCCTAGATGGACAGAGAAAGAATTTGTCCCTTCAAATCCAGCTCACTAACTTATAAAGAAATATTTCCGTGATCTGAAAACGTTGTCTAATGTTCCATATGATCTGCTTTGGTACCATTGTGTGCCCTTCCACCAATTACCTACAGAGCTTTATTCTACACCTTCAGGTATTTTCCACATGCACGTTTCAACTCAACAAGATTCTTTTAAAACTTCCAAACCTTCTTTTTTGACCTCCTTACCTGCTGTCCAAAAAAGCAGAGGCAGGGTGCTCACAACATAATGTCTGTGATATATGACTGGATTGTTTGGACACCATCCCATGTAGGGTGGTGATAGACATCTGCCCAAAAAGCAATTAACTGCAATGTATTTGGAGAGGCAAAATAATGCAGTGGTGATTTACCACCTCCAGGTAAATCACCCCTTTTTTCAGGTGTTTCACACTCAATTTTCAAGAATTAAGAAAAAGTTGCAAAATATTTTACAGCAGACAATATTTCGCATAACACACACAATAATATGTAGACCTAATTAACAGGGACATTTGAAGGGAAAACAGGGTCGCACCATTAGCCCCTGCTAAAATGCATTGGAGTTGATGAATTATTTTAATGGGACAGAATGACAAAAAAGGGACTGTTTCACCTAAGCAGGGACAGCTGGTCCCTATGACAAGGATACATTGCTGTCTTGTGGAGTCTGCCAGCCAGCAAAGCTGAAATAATAGCACTGAGCGAGGTGTGAACACTCCTCATTCACCTTAATTGAGAGCTAATATGAAGTCTAATTATGAACACTTTGTATTAACTGCTTCGTGTCTGAAGGCAGACAGTGCCTGATCAACAGCCCTCCATCATGTCCAGGGAAGGTCTGCTTTGATTTTCCAGACAGTTACACATTCCAATGTCGTGATGCCAGCTGTGCCAAACCACATCCAACTAACAACTGTCCCTACCAGAGGCTTTTGATCCTATTCCTGTTTCTGTGCAGTGAAGAGCTTGAGACTAAATTTCCACCTGTTATCCAAGCTTCTCCCTTCCTGCAGACTGCGGCACCAGTCAGCAGCTCCCCAGGACCTTTACAAGATGTATCTATATAACCCCCC
>JAOEHY010034473.1:22714-43222 GCA_025447955.1 Psilopsiagon aurifrons
CCACAAGTCAAAAACACAGCACTGCACCAGCTACTAAGAAGGAGAAAAATGACTGCTACTGCTGAACCCATGACATTGCTCTGAGCCAGCAGATGAGGCTATTGCCATTCTACCACAAATTCATTCATTCTTTCATAGAGCTGTTGGCTTGCTAGGTCAATCAGTATTATCTATTTGCTTATCTATCATTATGATGGGAATTATATAGAAAATATAATAGGAATATTCATAAATGCATTTTTTCATTCTTTGCTTCCCGCTATACTGCCTATAGCATCAACACCTTCTTAACAAGGATGAGGTTGGGGCTTTTATAGATTGCTCTCTGAGCAGCAGTATTAATGCTGTGAAGATTTGCCAGAATAACAACTGGCAATCTTAGAAAGTAAAACCCAAGCACTGGAATCTGAATGTATTCATCAGTATGCTTTCTTGAGCTAATGTTAACAATTGAGTTATATGCCTATGTATATACAGCTTGATGTGAACTAACTTAGGACAAGTTTACATCAGCTACTGCTTAAAGTGGCCAATATATTATTAAGATGTATCAAAGATAGCATCGTATGTGGTGTATCCATACACCTTTAAAGCATCCCTGCTAGATGATCCTCTCTTTTAGGCATTTAACCTCCAGGGTTACAACAATCCACAGCACCTGAAATCTGAATTAGATTTTCTAAGTGCAGGTGATCGTTCAAAACTCCATGGAGATTGCTTAGATGAAGATTGAGGATTGGATACTATGTTCAAATGGCTCTAGAAGCAGTTTCTATGCAAAGGAAGTGGTCAAGTGCAATCTTTTATCTCTTCAAAGCAAAGTAGGTTTATCTCTGAGGCTTTCAACCTCTACAGCATTTTACCCATACCCATGTATAACACGAGTAGGGCTCAGCCAAGTCACTTCCTGACTGGAAGCTATTAAGAGGTGTGTAAAGAAACATCATGGAATTCAATGGTGAGCTGACCAAAGAGACGATCACTCATTTCCTCTTATGTCCAAGAGTTCTGATCCTCTAGTCTTGCTCAGTTTTTCTGTGGTAATTAAAAGATTGTCACCCCACTGCCTGCAATGCCTGCTGTTGCATAGATATGACAAAATGGGTAATGCATTTGCTCCTTAGCTCCCATAGCTAAAGCACAGTATGAAGCAGTAATCTACAGCATGAACTCCGGAGCAGTATCTTAGGGACTGATGTACTAATTTCAGCTACCACTGCATGGATCTCAGCGTGGGAAGAGTTGCACCAGACCTTTTTCATAGCTCAGAGTGCAGTTGATACTCATTCACTCTCTTTGGTTCACTGACACCTTGAGAGAGGATAGAGGCACATTTACCATGTGCCAGTGGAAGAGGACAGCAAGGCAGTCCGTTCAGAACATGCTCCAGAGTGACCCCATATTTGGGGCTTGGTAACCTTCTCGGGTTTTCAGTGTTTCAGAAACTTACCTCTGTGCCTCCCTTTTCTTTCTGCAGGACTTCCACCCGCAGGACAGCCTAGATACTGCAGCTGAAGGGTCACCTGCCCTCAGGTCAGCAGGTAAGTCCTACATTCCCAGCAGAAGGGAGGGAGAACTCTGGCTTACTTTGGCAAGGTCCCACAAAGTCAGCTTTGTGGGAGCCGGTGAGAGGGACACAGTCAGGCACAGCTGGTGAGAGGCGCATATCTGAGATGGATTCATTTCAGCACATGAGAGAAGTGCAGCTATTGGTTGCATATGGGTTCATCTTCCTAAGGGCATAACTTGAAGTACTCATGGTTATCTTAGCCAGGTGGATTTCAGAAGACAGTGAAAAGCTTAAGAAGCTCACCATTGGCAGATGCGGAAACTGTTTCTATACTGACAACGTGCTTTGGCCATTTCTTATTAATGTCTATTGATACTCTCCTTCAGACATCAAATGAACTGGGTAAGGAGAGAGACCATGAAGACAAAGAGCATCATCTGTGGTAACATTCACACTGTGCTCACTCTTAGGCTTCAGAGAGACTTAACTATTAATTTGAACAGCATAAGAAAGGCTCTCTGCTGACCTACACTGTATAAAATAAAATATGGTTGCTGAAGGAGGATGGCTGATTTTGCTGTAAAGGTCCAAGTTTCTCTTCTCCCTTGCTTGATAAATGAGTGTCATCAGAATTACTGTGCTCTCCTGAAGCAATTAGTCATTATTGGATGATCAAAAGTATTTATCAAAACTTCATGTGCGGTGCGATTGATCTTCATTTGGGTTGGAAGGGTTTCCTTACTGGATTTTGGAAAAGGAATCCATCAGTGTCATGGCCATCAAACAGGAGGAAGAAGATACACTTTGTCAGAGAGATATATGACTATGCAGGAATTCAAAAAGGTGCCAAGAAGTGCAGCTCAGTAGCAGAGGTGATTCTGTAACCTGGGAAAGCAGTTGAGAAGATGGAAAGAACAGTTAACCAACCCAACAGCATCAAGAATGCCATAGCCTACCTTAAAACACCCACATAGGAATTTTAATTATTTACATAGCTGTGGAATCCTGAAATCCTCTGAAGTAATGTGCAATGGACTGAGACCTCCCAGGGAATGGCATTTCAGTATTTGCAACATCAAAAACATACAGAAGAGCTATTCCAAGATCATGCATTTGATCCACCTTATTCAGAAATCCTAGCCTCAGGATACACAGCCTGTGTCAAAGTAATCTGAAATGTCATTGTAGCTCCTCCAGTGTTGTGTTCTTGAGCAACAGACGTGTTTGAGAAGACTTGATGGCAGGTCTTGAATGCCTACAGCACCAATGAAAAGTTATGGGATTTCAAAATACTTACCTTCAATGTTTTCTGGTGATCTAAATAGGCTGTGACTGGACACAGTGAAAATGCTATCTTCATATGTTAACCTCCATTTCTATATGTGAAAGAGGTTAATGTTTACTCAGAAAAAGGAGCCCTTCTTCTTGAGACACTAGTTTCTTCTTGTTATTCAGTAATTCAAATACAAGTAAATTAAATCACCAGCCAAAGCGGAAATACAGACCTATCAGTAGGAACTGCATTTGCAATTGCCTTCCTTCCTGAGGCAAGTATTGCAGCAACAAAACATTATACACCAACTCATTTTGACCATTCAGTGAACAGGCAAATTTTTCTTCTAATCAGTCTCTTCAACTCTTCTCTCCTTTCTTCTCCTTTCTTTCTCTTTCTTTCTTGGGGTTTTTTTTCCCCCACTCACTATTTATTTAAACTAAAAGGGGCGACTTTCTTTTTTATAAAAACAGGTGCAATACTGGGTTTTATAAAAACAGGTAATTCCTGTGAGATAGGACAAGAGAAGATGCCCTCAAGTTGCCCCAGGGAAGGCTTAGATTGGATATTACGAAAAATGCCTTCACTGAAAGGGTTGTCAAGCACTGGAAGAGGCTGCCTCATGTAGATGTGGCACTTAAGGGCATGGTTTAGTGGATTTGGTAGTGTCAGGTTTACAGTTGGATGCGATGGCCTTAAAGGTCTTTTCCAATCTAAATGATTCTATGAATACAGTTGGGTTACACTGGATTATCAATGTTATAAATACTAGACAAACTTGGCACGATTTTTCCAACTTAATAAACCTAAATGTTTTTCAACTAATAAAATAGCTTGAAAACGATCAAGCAGATTTTGCTTTTAATCTGCAAAAGAAAAATGTTAGTTTGACCTGTAAAGCAAGTTATGCCAAATTTGATCATGAAACAATATTTATGACTAATTTTCAGTGTGCTGAAAACAACTGAAGTGGGAAATGCTGATACACTAGTGTAACTATGACTGTGGAGATGGAACTAATGTAATAACTAAAATGAATGGGTGTGATGAAAGGATAAACCCAGAGAGGTTGGTAATACCTTAAAATGGTGTGATGGTGATGAAAAAGTCAGCAGCTACAGCATGTGGCTAGAGTCTTTACTGACATTTTCAGAGAATTGTGTTGTGCCTGCACTGTTGTAAGAAGAATCTGAGAGCAAGAACATCGCAAAGTAATGAACTCTGGAGCATGGTGAAAACTAATTACTTGTGTGTGGACATAAATGTGGTCAAGTACAGCTTATTTCTATTGAAATCAGCATAGCAGCTGTTTTAAAAAATAGACTCAGAATCTTTTCTTGGTGACATACTACCCCTTCCCATTCACTATACTTGAAAAAAACTCAGTTGAGGACACGCATTTTTGACAGACAGCACATAGCCATGGAGTGCTGGATGGAGTGCTGACTCTGCGTAACTGAAAGTGGAAGTAATTGTGTCACAAAGCAAAACTGAATAAATGCAGAGAAAAATTACTTTCACTGAGAGTGATGTTTTGTTCTGTTTTTAAAGTGTCCTTTTAATGTTGTTAATAGATCTTCTTAAAAATAAATTATTTAAGGAGGCTTATCTTTAAAATACTACTAGAGATATGACTAGAAAACATATGAATCATTGCTGTTCTGTAGCACAATTAATCTTCATTGCTATGTTTGTGACCTACTTATATAGACTGCAAATATTAATCTCACTGGATAATTAAAAGAGTGTAAACATCATTTGTCCAGTCCCCATTTATTTCTTTTAGAAGCCCAATGAGCTCTCTACAGTAAACTCAGAGATAAGAAATCCTCAGTTACCTATACTTTGTCACATACCACTTATGATTTTTAATACTTGGTTTCATATTTTACACTTAGACTAATACAAACTGCATTTAACCTGCAATTAAATGTTTTCACCCATAAATTTATTTCACTATGTAGAGAGTTCTGATGCAACAGGATATGGATACATTGTACAAACGAGGCAAACATATTTGTCTTTCTTATACGTAGTCTTGGATAAAATATACATAATAATTTGTTGATGTAAATGAGGATTTCTTTAAAATGCCTTCTAAATATAGGCATATATTTCAGAATTTGACCAAAGAAATCAGTTTCACAGTTCAGGAAATATTTGGCCAAAACCCATCCTGATTCAGTGATAAATTTAGCAATTAAAAATTATACATTTTAGTTGCATGTATAATATATTACGTTGGGAGTCATAACAAATGGGAAGTAGTAATACAAACAGACTGGATGTTAGAAGCACAGCAAATTGATAAGAAAAGCAAAAGACAACAAAAAAATCCATGACAGTGGATGATAACTTTATGTAGGAAGAGTGCCAGAAATTCCATCAATACTATAAGCTTGTAACTAGCTAAAGATAGTAAATTCGTTTAATAACGATGAGGAAATAGAAAACATTATTTAATTTGGGGGCTTCTGTTGGAAAGAAACTGGATGACGTGTAGCATGAAACTCATTCAAATCACTAGTAAATAGCAAATAGTGGAACCATACTTACTGGTATGTCTATGTTAAATGAATAGATAATGGATCTTCTGTCCTTAAAAATACCTTTTTAAAGTATTTCAAAGACAGACCTTGAGTCTTTCTGCATGTTGGTTACTGAATTATTTAAATGCAAAATAATTCAGTCGTAAATATAGTCTCAAAGCTCCATGCTAGTAGTGCTAAAATTGTGGGGAAAACAGTAAGTTCCAGGAAATATAAAGTTAGTGGTGAAGCATGCCTTCAGTATGGACCTTAACAGGGGGTGTTAAGATAGTTGTTTATGTGGTAACCCACTGTGCTGTTACCAGAAGGACATATGGTGTGTTTCATCCTTAGCTGCTCTTTTTCTTCATCTACTTATAATTAGAGTCCAGGCATCAAGCAGTCACCATGTGGGTACCTTAAGTACTTTACCACTCTTGCATTTTTTTTCTTTAAATATCTGTAATCCAGATGTGCTTTCAGTGTGGAATGAGACTCTATTTACCTCCATCCATTTAACACTAGTTTCGAGAATTCCCTTATCATGTAGTACAACTGAAAAACATGCAAACTGTCAGCAGAGGAGCTGCTGAGAGCTGCTACTTGCATCTCCTTCTCTGTTGTGTATCATTTGTTCCCTCAATTTATACCAGTTTTCTGGTCATCCCAACTCTCTTTACTAACTTTGAGTGTTTGGAAACAAAGGCAGCCAGTTAGGTCTGGGGATGTATGCTGAGATAGGTGTAACATTTTGAACACTGATGTTTCCACCTATAAGGTCACCAGCTAAAAACATCTCAACTGAACAATGATTAAAACTTCATCTCTAAGAGCTTCTGTGTGAAGATACCAATATAGGAATCATTATACTGAACACACTGGAAGAACATTACACTAAGACTTGGAAAAGGAGTTGTTTCAGCTACAGCTGGTGTTTTTACAGTAGGAATTACTGTGGAAGAGCTGTTTCTCTTTTAAGCTTGTAGCCTACCTTATTCTGGAGCAATATATGTTTGTGTGTACACAAGCTATTAGACCCATCCACAGAACCCTGTATTTGAAAAATTTCTACCCCTAAATCATGTTATTATTATACTATGGAATAAATTGCAGGTTCATCAAAGAGGCTTCAAATTGCACGAGTGTTGGAGGCTGAATCAGTTACCCCTGGGAAATGCATCCTTCTCTGACTGGGGTGATACAACACAGGTATAGTTGTATCTGTGGAAAGCTTTTCTGGTAGAGAAATACCAGATTTAATTAAAAAAAACCCTATTATCTAATACTTCTAATTGATACTAATTTATTTTTTAAACTGATGTTTATAATTATTCTTATATATGCAAACCAGTCATTTGCATAACATACACACAGAGCTATGCAAAACCCAGCAGCCTGAGGTTCTACATCTTCTTTCCCTGACCTGCCTTGTCATCTTTAATATTTCTTTTGTCTCTTCTTGGCCCTTTCCACTCTCTTTTTTTCCTGATAGAAAAATCCTTCTTCCTTATCATTATTTCCTTACTCTTTCTTTTTTTCTTTCCCATCTCTGTCCTCTTCCATGAGGTAAAGATGTGCAAGTGTCTCAGCATTCTGGCTGGCTATCTACTAGTTGGTATTTGCTTTCACAAAGGGTTGGGTGAAATTCCTAATGCATCCAAGCCCACAGAAGAGTTTCTCTTGCAGTGACTGTACGTCAGTCCCCAGATGCTCAGTAGTATGATAAGAAACAACACTGCAGAAGTAAATGTAGTGAGTCTTGCCATAGTAGGCTCTTGAGGCCCTAGTTTTTTGTTTAGTAAGACTGATGGAAATAGCATATTACCTCTGAAATGGCTAAATTATTTGCAGATTAAAATATGGTGAATAGGTTTCATACTGTCTCCACAGTGCACCATCCTCAGGGTCCATTTTCTCTAGGATATCTGTTGCTAATCACCCCACTCCTATAAATCTTGCTCACAAAATCCTTGGCTATTTGTTCCATCACTAGAGGCGATGTTCAGGCTCCCCTGCACTGCCCTGTCATGTTCAAACCACCAAGAGCTGCTGCTCTATATCCTTCGTCTGCCTCTTGGTCCTTCGCCCCGAGTGTCCAGTTGGCCATACCTTGTGACACTGCAGAACTCAGTGTCTCCCCGGTCCCATTTTCCTTCCTCTCTTTCCTTCTTTTAAGGCAATAGTGATCCTACTGGCTAAATGCACATATCTGTACAGTGCTGACAGGAGCCAATAAAATGTTATAAAAAAAATCATAACTCTTTATTTTACTTGATCAGTGATAAAAGGCACAGCATAATTATGCGAATTATTAGTGTCTTGCATGACTCTCCATGTCTTACAGGGGGCTTTACTAAGCACTGGAATTTCATCTCTCTAAAGAAAAACCTTATGCTGGCTTTCTTATAACAACAAACTGGTACACCCTGCAAAGATGTTGACATTCTTCCACACCCTAAGCTGAAGTGAACACTCTTCACTGTAAGAATGTCATTTGCACACCACTTGCTGTTGTCATAGCTCTAGCAAAAGTAAGGGTGCAGACAGTGAGCTGAGATAGTAACAGCCAATATGTGAAAATTACCACCAGAGACTGCTTTGAGAGAGAAACCTGACTGCTAGCAGCACAGGGAAATCTGAAAAAGGGTTGCATGAAATGAGATTATTCTTCAGCATGTGGCATGCCTAAAGTGGAAAAAAAAGAATTCTATTTTTATACAATTTTCTCTTGCATTCAAAGAATTATGTTAGCAATTGAAAACCACTCCTTTCCCACCTACATGACTCAAAACTTGGTAAACAGTTTTTCTTTGAACCTCCTAATTAAATTACTTTTGGGTAGAATGCAAGCACAATAAATTCCAGCTCTAAAGGTCACATTTTGGAAATGTTATAAGCCACTTAGCAACAGAATCTTAGAAGGAGAATGCTTTCTCAGCCTTTATGACTGCTGTGCAATTCTATAATAGCACTGGGACAGAAGTATTACTGTAATTAAATATCCTTCGCAACAGCCTGGGGAAGCGGAAACTACTGGTCATCTAAGATGTGTAGCACAGCAACACCCTTGGGACTCAAATGTACATAAGGGTTAACTCTTTCTTGGGCATTATAATGTGACAGCATCATTTCCCACATACATAGCTCAGATAATAAGCTTGTATTGAATTTATGTATTTTTTGGTCAAAACTTTGGTACTTGTGCAAGAGGAAATTCTTAAAGCTATCTGTTATGGGATTCAGGAGACTTAGCTTTAGTAATTTGAGACTACTGTTCTCCTCACTTCCCTGTGTTTACAATTCCAAGGCAGAAAGAGTAGGATGGGATGTGTATCTGTGCCATAGTTAAAATACCAGCTAGAATACATGAGGGGTAACATGAGTGGCAGAGACACACAGGCCTCGCATTGGACATAAGCAGCCTCCTAGACACGATGGAGAAATTGGCAGACCAGGAACATTCAAAACTGTCCCAGCTGAATCCTGCTGAGACTGTCTGTTAGGGTCTCACCACCACAACTACTCAGCTGCTGCCCTCTGTCTTATTAGCTACAGGTTCTTATGCATGAATCTGAGAGCAATATGAGCTTCTGTGCTCTCCAAGAATTCTTTGGTGACAGAAGGTAAGGACAACTTTGGTAATTGTTCATTTGGGTACATGACATTCTATTCTATGGGAATAAACCTGTATGCAGTCACACAGTCATTATAATTAAAAATATAGAAAGAACATGGTTTCTACAGTGTAAAGAAAAAAAAAATGAGGGATAAGTTATGGAAGTAAACAAGACAGTTTTGTGTCCTTCAGGTTCACCAGGATGTCATGTCTGACTCAAGACTTCTGTCCCACTCATGATGTACCTCTCTGCATCCGGGGTGGTTTTTCTATACCTCTGTCATTTTGGCTGATAGCAAGTTTGGTTCTTAGCCAAAACTGGCAAAAACCAGCATAGCTTGCACACCAAGCTAGGAAAGCAAGAAGTATGAGAATACTATCCTCTCTGTAGAAAAAACACAGGAACATACCAAGCAGAGAGGCTTTCATGTTTCCTTAAGACATGCAGGTTCATTCTATGTAACTCTATCCTGCAGCATCTTGAATATCCTAGGAACATTTGCTTCTGCGATATCTCCCTTCTTGACCAATACTGGAGGTTTCCACTGTTGTGTGCAGAAGCTTTTAAAACCTGAGCTTATAAATGAGGCTAAGAGGTTTAGCTGAGCGCTACTATGGTCATCCTCTCTAGTTTGAGCATGGCTGACATTGTACAATTCATATTGCCCAGTGAATAATACTTGTACTGACTTGCTGCATTGCATTTCACGGCTTGTTTTATATTCTGGCTCCAAATACAAAGTACAATCAGTAGGATTATACTAACGTAGTAAGTTTGTTTTGTAAATGTTTTAAAATTAGCATTTGTTGGATTGAACATGTACATTTAACATATTGAAGAGTTACATGTGATATAAGTTGCAAATTCCAATACAGTACTTCTACATGCTACAGAAATGCAGAAAATTTCCTCACACCCTCCCCCCACTGTATATTCATACATCTTATGCCTGCCAGATGGTGTGGAGAAAATTATTCTAGCACTCAGTCCATGTGAATTTTAAGCAGATGAATATAACAGTCTGCGCAGCACTTCGCCTTCTTTTATCAATGACTGTAGTGCTGGCCCGTTTGATCGCACCCCAGAACAAACAAACCTCATTAATCAGTGTTTTCCTTTTTTTTCCCCCTTGGCTGCTTTTTCCTTTCCAATCACTTTTGGAGAACTTCTCTGGAAAGTCTTCATTTTAGAGAGAGATAATTTTTTTAGACTGTTCGGTGTTTTTATTTAAAAATTGATTTGGCTTTAAGAACAAGTGCCCGTGCGATAAAACTAAGTCCAGTTCAGGTATAAATGAAACTTGGCCTGGACATCTATGATCAAAGTTATCTCCTAGTTCTCCACAGCAATTTACATATCTATAGTTGAAAGGGTAATGTGATTTAAAATACCATGTACCTTACATTAATGGGACTCTCACTGAAACTGTCATTGAAGATTCTGAATTATGCAATTCTGATATAGTTACTTCACCTCAAATGTCATTGACATCATCCAAGCAATAATTTGATGATGTTACTTAATTTACTCTGTCATGACAAAACTGGTCTTGAAGCACTCCTGACTTTTTGTTTTACTTTCAGTTCAGAGTTGTAAAAATATTGGTCAGGAAGGTCCTTTGGAAATCATCTGGTCTAACCTCCTATGTGGTTTGGGACTCTTGCCAATACGAGATCAGATCAGGCGTGGTTTTATCTGTGTGAGTCTTGAAAAGTCCCAAGGATAAAGATTTCGCCGTCTCCATGTGGAAACATTGGTATGAACCTGGTCCAGTGCTGCACTGTCCTAGAGAGACAAAAGCTCCCTTACTGAAATTTGCATCTGTTGCCCCTGTTACATAGTTTGTTACTACAGAGTTTTGCTTTGTCACCTTTGTGACTCCTCTTCAAGCATGGTAGGCTGCTAAGAGATGTTACTTAGCCTCTTCTTTGCCAGACTGAACAAACCCAGCTCCCTCATTGCTCATGGATGGTCAATGACCAACTGTTCCTCCTTGATGCTCTGTCTTGGTGGCCCTCTCCAGATTCTCCACATCCCCTTCAAAGCTGGATGCAGATTCCTGATATGCCCTGGTCAGTGCACCTTACCAACAGTGTCTGAATGAATCATATCTTTGCAGCTGACTTAAGAGAATAGGTATGATTTAAGACCGTTGGCTACTGAGTTCTTGCAGTACTTTTCCTGTATTAGGGCTTTGAACCATAAAGACCTTTGGCTATTGTGGAACACACAACTTCTCATATGGTCTTGGATTTCCTTCTTGATTGTACTGGGGCTGCTTACAGGTTTCGGGAAGATCATTCTTTAGGTTTATTTGGTAGCATGAATACATTGTCCATAGCCATCCTCGAGACTAAGAAGAGAAGGTAACAAAGCCAATTTTCAGGCCAAGGCACTATCACTTCAGCACATTTCAAACAAATATTGAGCAAAAATAGAGTCTTTTGCACTGCTGTTTTCCCTACTAAGCTCTGTGATGGGGATGGGAAAGAGCTGGAGGTCTAGGGAATTTGGGGGGGGAGGGCAGGTTGCAATGTCAGCTGCCAGAGCTAAATTTTATCATGCAGTAATTTTTTGCCACTTAATAATAAGTACATACTTTTGCAAGTGAAGACCTACCCAGAAATACAGAACACACGCTGGGAAGGAATCTTAATGTGGAAGTACAAGAACACTGTAATATGGGATAAAGAAACCCTTACTTATCTCCTCCTCAAAATTAGAAGCCCTTGTTAATATTCCAGCACACACCTGGTTTGTGGAGCTGCTGGCAATAACAGCAGGTCTATCTGAATTAAAACAAAAGCTGATGGAAGAAATAAAAAATACAGTGCAGCAGCCCAGGGCTCATACCTGTGTACGGTACTCACCACATCGAGAAATAGGCAGGAAGAGGCAAAACTAGTAGCATTGGTGCAGACTGGGATGTATTGCATCACAGTCATCTTGAAAGAAAATACAATGAAACTCAGAAAGCTGCACTCTCTGAACAACAGCAAGGTCGGAATTTCGGCTGACAGTTCTGATCTTGACTCAGAGTAGGGTATTTAGATTTATATGGTATTCAACACTATGAATTTTTCTTTTTATTCTTTCTTTCTTAGTCTCACCTGCCTCAAAGACAAAGTCACAGTTGCAACCTACATAGCATCTGGGCTCATCTCCTGGGAGATGTGTGACATTGTACCTAGAACATATGGCCACTTTGCACTTTCCCTGATCAAAGTTTCAGCTGCAGCCTTCTCTCTTACTTTGTTTTATATTCTCTTTCCTCCAAAGAAATATTAGGTCTGCTTCTCTCTCCATTGTGGTTTACAGCTGATTACTCAACATTGGTAACTTGCAAATTATTTTTAATTGAAAGTAAATGTTGGTGTGTGGGAGGAGATACACAGTGTATGCAAGCCTGTGCATGTGTGCAGCGCAGCAAGACTGCTGAGGACAGGCAGGGCTGTTAACCACAAGCTGTATGTATTTCAGGACTGCTATGAAGGCGCACACATAAGGTGATGCCCTTCCTTTTCCTTAAGTGATTTCTCTTTCATTCGTACTTCCTGTGACTCTTGCACCTTTACTTTAAAACTTTATCCCTCTAGAAAGTCTAAGAAAAAACTCTGTTCAGAAAGCCAAATTTTAGTTCGTCTTTCTTCTATTTCTGCTTTCTTTTTCTGTTTCTTTCTTTTTTGGCTGTAACTGTCAGCTCTTATGCTTTTCTGTTTCTTTACCGCTACTGTTTTTTTTTTTGTCCCTTGGCATTCTCATTTTTTATACACCCAGGGGAACACAGTGTTGGAACTGAGATAAACCTAAAGAAGTAGTATTCCTCCAGGGAGCATTCAGACAATAGGCATGAGCAGAACTAGATGATTTTGCCAGTGCAAGACTGCATAGGATAAACTATATTTCAAAACCTTCATGCTGAAATAAATGAGCATTTTTCATACCGACCCTGGGAAACAGTGCAATTTCTGGATCAAGTCAGATGTTTTTGAAAGCACTGACACCAATCTTAATCCTAACTATAGTGGAGTTAGTGTTGAAAAGTTATTTATTGTTAAAATATGACAAAGCAGATTATGAACATATCTCTTAGCTATTTCTTAGTATTAACTACTGAGAACACTTTAATTCAACAGTATTAATCACCATGGCATTAGCCAGGGGTGACATTTACTCTCTATCAGACTAGAGGTTAGAGATGCTGTTGTTACGAACAGTAACACAAGACCACGTGCAAAATCTGTACTAGTTATTGTTCAGTAGTATTATAAAAGCACAAACCAGCAAAGCTCTCCTAGATAAATCCTGAGGATTACAAGACATTATTACCCTCAGCCTCCTGGTAATGTCCCTCTCTCTGCTGGACAGTTAATACTTTCCTGCTACCCTAATCTTCCAAGAAAGCAGTTTATGTAAGTGCTCCCTCATTTCTGTCACAATAAGAAATGTTAACTTAAACCAGTCCAAAAATCACCTCTTTGTTGATATGGCTTATTTGACAAAATAGGCAACAAAGCTTGTAAAAACTACACTTACGGGAGAACTTCAGAGTTGAAGGATGTGTAGGAACTATATTGGAGCATTCTGTTTTATGAATGGCTATCAGCAGAGGCAACAGAACTGCTAAGTCTTGTTCTGTTTTTTTTAGATTTGTTTTTAAGTGCCCAAATAAAGACACTGTTAAAAACATGAGCACATTAAGAGTCTCATTTGATTCAACACCTTCTACAAGGTCTATGGTGTTTCAGCTATGCCTTGGAGGACTTGAAATGTTTTTTCCTACATGCTTTGCTGTAAGATGTTGCATGCTTTTCATAGAACATGAACGCTTTTCAGAGGATACTTGTACAGAAGATCCAGTCCTTACCCCCTCACTCTCCCACACAAGGTGCTAAGCAGCACTGCCTTTTTTAAAGGAAAGAAGATTCTCCACTATAAATTTGCTCCAAGTTATTAATGACTATTTCCACTGGAATCTACAGAGAAATAAAGCTAATATCTATATCTGAGTATTTCTGCAAAAGATTGTGTTTTTCTAAGAACAGCTAATATTATTCATGTAAATGCATCCAAATCAATCAGGATGTCACTTTAATGTAGTATCAGTCAGCTGGTATGGAAATAAGCATATTAAAAATAGCTTTTACAATAAAATACATGCTTCTTTCATGCTGATTCTCCAACAATATATTCAGTAACTGAACTTTATTTACTATGAGTAGTGTCAGGCTGTTGTGCCATGGATTTTTTCAGGAGATCTGGCATCTGACACAGTGCCCTGTCTCTGGTTGCTTGTCCGTGTCCCCATGCTACTCCATCTGTTGTCCCTTTTGGGAAACCAAACAGGCTAAGAAATTGCTTTTATGTTGTTGTTACTAGGCTACGTTTTTAGCCATACTGGTTTCACAGCCTGGTGCATTGCATGACTACCCAAACCACCATGCCATAGCAAGGGAGAGGGTTCTGCAGAGGTGGGACTGAACAGTCAGGATTTGGAAGGTCAAGGACTCCTTAGGCAGTGCTGCAGCACAATGCTGAAAAACCTCATTTACTCCCATGGAATTACTTGCTGCATGTCACCTATAAGGCTTGGCTGTTATAAGGCTATATATTTCTTGTGCCATTGGACAGACAGCAGGTACTTCAGAAAAATGTTAACATTGCAGAAAAAAGCATTTTTTTTAGCTGTGATAACCTTAATCCTGCCTCCCTTATTATAGTAGAATTACAGTAACAGTATAATACTGTTATAATAGTAGTATTACACATTCATAAAAGACAAAATGAAGTTCAAACCAGCACTGCTTTATTTAGGCCATGTAAGCTGCATAACACTTAACAAGCACAGGTAAGTCCCGGTCATCCTCTTTTCTGGAGCTCTCTCTTATAACAAGGAAATGCTCACTGACACGATACAAAATGGGGTCCAAGAAAAACAATCCTGCAAGCAAACTGCCTTCAGGACAGATTATCTGTTATGCAGTCCAGGTCCAAAAAGTCTGACCAAGACTATGGCAACAGCATGCTCCTCACCATCCTCTTTCCCAGTGCTTTCCAGGTCTGGGCAGAAAGCAGCAGTCACAGGATAAATTCAGCCTGCACACGTACGGATCAACTATACTATCTCCCTAGATCAGGCCCAGTTTTGAGAGAGGCCACACATATGGCTCACCTCTGCAAAGGCAGAATTGTGTAGAAGACATGGTCACCACTACTCTAAATACAAAAGTGAGCCTAAGGGCACCTGAGACAGTTCTTTATGTTAACCTCCACATGGCTGTTACAATTTTTAAAAATGCTGCAAGTGTAGCATCCACTTTGTCTTCAGCCAAGAGATGAGCTGCTCTATCTTTACAAAGAAGGTCACTCACCACAGTATTGTATCAGTTCTTTTGTTTTCACAAGAAGGAGCAGCTCTAGCAGCACCCTCTCCTTTCCCTTTGGGAACAGTCTTGCTCATTAGAGAGAAAGATATTATTACAGGATATGAAATGTAATATAACAGTGCATTAATTCCCACTCCCTCACCCCCAGAAAAAAAGAAAAACTTAGCAATGTCTTCTTTTGGCTCCTTAGGACCCTTCTACTGTTTTTCTGATTATGAAAAGATTGTACTCCCTGTGGGGCTGGGGTTAGAAGAGTGATACACACTAATAAACAATCTCACTTGTATAAAGGCTGGGGCTTTATGGTAGCAAGCTGTCAAGAGGGAGGTTACACCGCTGCAGAAGTTTAAATCTCTTTCCAGGGTTCTCATTGGCTGCTGAGGATTTTTCTGCAATCGGACTTTTAACATAAGTGGGTGAAAAGTTTTCATCATCTGGAGAAAGAATAAAGAAAAACTATTTGTTAAAAAATTGAGCCCAGCTGAGCAAGGTATGATTGCTGATGTTTATAGTTTGTCATAAACTGTTTCTATGATATGATGGATTTTCAGTGTGTATAATTTTCTACTGCTATTATTTTGTTATGTAGTCTGGAGCTTACTATGAATGTTATGTAGTCTGGAACTTACTATTTATCTCTTTAGATGTTACCAGCCCATGAAGTGGAGGTTTCTAGGCGACCTATTTCACTGCTCACTATTTTTCTGTAGTCAGCTTGTTGAAACTGCATATGCTCTATACTGATAGCAGAAACTAAGCAAATTAATTTTCTAATACTTACGCAGATGTTCAGTGTAGTAGTACTGGTAGATCCAGCAAGCCTAATCTTAGACATGAATACGCATGTTTTACAGATTGCATTAAAGACAGGACTTAACAAAGTCTTAAGGAGCTAAGGCAACAGTGAGTACAGGCGACTGTATTCAATACAAAAGGAATGAAAAATATCTACCTATGTACTACATTTTTTCCTTCTGCTGATGTGAAAAATTTGCAAGGAAAATGCAGGAAACAATCAGATGCTCACAAAAGAACTGTCATCTGCTCTTCTTCCAAAATTCTAGCACAAAACCAAACAAGCTTAAAATTGTGATCTTCTCTGACTTTGAACAGTTCCCCATTAAATAGCTACTACTTCCTAAAAACACATTATATTTAAGGAGCTTCTAATAAGATTTCAGACTTAGCATAGAAAGCAGTTAGGTTCTAAAGAGCTTAGAAGATAAACTGTCTTCGTGTACAACATGTTAGTCTGTAGTTTCAGATGTTTCTGAAGGTACTAAACAATGCTACTTTACCATGAAGACCAATCAGTTCCAAAACCAATATCTGAATTCCATGCATAATGAAAAGTAAATTAGACATATAACCTAATTTACTCAGGGGTGATGTTTTACAATTACACTATTTCTTTGATTTATATTCAAAGCATATACTGACTTCTTGCTCTTGCAAGGTTTTTCTGGGGGGTCTAAGGCCTTTACGAGGTGACTGAAGGGCTCAGAATAGCAGCTGGTTGTCCACAACCAGGTATTTCCTTCTAAAGAATGGCATTTATTTTAAAAACTGATTTGTCACTCTGGTCAGTGTTCTAGGAGATACAAATCCTGAAATCTCGTTCCCCTTAATTTCTTTCTCACTCCTGTTTTTCTACTTTACAAAACTTTACAGAAATCATTCAGGCCTTTCTGACCTGCAGAGTCAGTCACAGTGATGTGTCCCGTATGGGATAGTGTTTAATAACCATTCACAAAGTTCACATAGCATCTGTATGGCTGATAAAGTTTGCTGTCATGGCAATTCTGCTGTTGCCATGCTGGTTTCCTACAGCGTACTTCCCAGAGCAATTCAAAGTGTTGATTTATATATATTTGAAGTGTTGCAAAGTTTAGCTTCTGTAATTACAGAGTAGCTGCCTCTTTTCTTCACTACAGAAATTGAGATCAGTTCATGTATTCATCTTCATATTTTTAAATTTGAAAAATGTGGAAGTCTGACATTTTTAAACACAGATTGTGTGTTCTTGTCTCAAGTATTCTTTCTCTGATGATATGACAGAACATGAGGATAATATCCATTTATCCACATGGGCCTGGTGGGGAAGGGCAGAATGAGAGCTTGTCTGTGATAAGCATTTGCATTTAAGGGTCCTGAGTAATTTTCAAAAGGTACAACCCATTTATATATATATATGTATAAAAAAATTAAAAATAGTGATCACAATAATAATTTACTCCCTTTTTATATTTTGCAGGAAATGATATCATGCTTTGTCGATTCATAAAATACAGGAGTTGAACTTGTTCCTAAAAAACAAACTATTAACAAAACAATACAGTGGCAGCGCAAGTGCGGCCACAGTATTGGGAGTATATAAGACTGCAGTTCAGAGTCTGCCACAAACCAGCTGGCCATAAAAGAAGAATGTACTACAGAGGTTTCTGGGCTCTAAGACTCAAGCGTTTGCAGATTTAACCTCTCCTAGATGCCTGTCTTACAACTGTGCTCATTATTATGGCTTCCACTGCAGCAGTGGTTTGTGGTTTCATTTCACTATGCCCTCTTTCAACCTAAGCCACTTAAGAAGGTCTGCTTCAACTAAGATACCAGACTGGACAGATCTCATTTTTATGCCCTTTATAGATTTGGTAATCTCCAGGAAAGAGGTGAAGCAATTAACTACATTCAATAATATCCTAAACTAGACTTTTCTGTCAGAAACCTCACCCCATCAAGGGCAGGTCTTTGAATTATGGCTTGTCTGAGCCCCATGATTATGCTTTTGGGGAGAAAGCAATGCACAAACAGAAAAAAAATAGTATCTTAGAAATAATGTTTTAAATGCTAATGCCTCTTTCAGCCCAAATAGCATAGTTAGTATTATACACATACCAAAAGCAAAGAAATATTCACCGTAAATTGGCTAAGAGGATTTTGATACCATTGAGTATACTTTTTAAAACTGGGGTAAGAAATGGAGAGAAGAGTAGGTAGTCAAATGGCAACTGATAAAAAGGTCTCCTGTTTCAGTAATTTAAGATTTTCACTTTTATAGATGGATATGAAATACTTTGGGGGGAGAATATAAAACCTCTTATTTAACAAATGCCTTTGAAAAGGCAGAAAATATGCTTAAATATGCCCTATTTTACACATTCCTTTCATCCTTCAGGCTTTTGGCGTAATGCTTATCACTTTGTCATTATGTCATTTTGTGCTTACCAATCTTTTTTTCTTCTCTCATCTTACATTTAGGTAATGATCCTGCGAACATTTACCTACATGCTTAGTTTTGCTACTCTTAGTAATCCCTTTGAAGTTAAAAGGATTATTTGCATTAGTAAAATAAGGCATGTGTGTGCTCGCAGGATGAAGGCCTTGCATTGTAACTCTTTGAGATGGGACTAGATAATTTATTATGCAATCATATAGCTCAAAGCACAGTTGGGTGGAGGATGAGTTGAGGAGTTTGCAAAGTTGCTACCGGAGTGAAGCTGTATGTGGAATATTAGTCTGGGGCACAGTGCTCAAGTAGCTACTCACCCAAAGTAATGTACAATCTACTTCCCTTCTCTTTTGCATTTGCCACTGAGGTATAGTTTAAGCCTAAGATCTTATACCCTCTTATACATCTGCTCCTTTTTCCCTACCTCCTAAAGCAGAAAATTCCCTGATGCTGGCCATATAGTAATGTGGAGCAAGACCCTAAGTAGCTTGATGGTGCTGTCCATAAGGAGGAACACTCAAGACCTGAAATGTGTAGCTGCGAGGTCTCCAGGCTCCTGTTGCTGGATGCTGCCTTCTGAGAAATGCACAGCAGTAGCTGCTCATCCCAACTAACAAACGTAATGCTTTTACGTTACTCTGCTTTCTACCTTCTGGGGGACCTGGCCACTATTTTTTTTCTCTCTTGAGAACCTAAATGTGCACTATTCACTCTAATTCAATAATAATTTGTTTTTGTTTAAGAGACATAATTTAAAATCCACTTGGGGACATACATAGGAAGTCTTCCTGTAGCTCCATTCTGGGAACACAGCTCTGTGTACACTAGCACAGCACCACAAAAAATAAGCTTGACATTTGGGATAGATGCCCAGTAACATTTATTCCCTGGCAACCTCTGACACAGATATTCCAGCATTTTTTGTAATGTAACTTGAAAATTTACTTCCAGCTTCACAGAAGAATCTCAAAATTCCGTTTTCTAAGAATATTTACTTTGGTTGATATCTCTAACAGCAAAATATTATTTTTATTACACTAGTGTCTAGAACTCCAATTGAGCTGTGGGCGCCACTTTGTTATATTATCTAAAATTAGGGACAGAAATGTTCTTCTATTAAAGAACATAACCTAAAGACGTATCTACATGAAAATTTCATGAATACATGACACATTTTTGTAGTTCTACTGATGTAATCCCAGAAAATCTTTGGAACATGAAGCTATGGACAAAGACCTGCTTGCTGACCTGGCTGTACCTGTTGAATAGGTCACTGCTGCTAGATGATCTTTCCTGACCACTTTCATACTTGTTAACTGAACCATTTATGGGTATGCTCCTTTGCTCTCACAGTAAGATTGAGCTAACAAAAAATTATTATTTAAAACATCTGAACTAACCCAATTCCTCTGAACAAAATGCTTAGGGGATGAGTGATCAAGTAGACGAACAAAGCTTGCGGTAATCTCTGGCAGGACTGTGAAGAGTGATGGAAGCAAGCCTTGCAAAATGTGTGTTTTTCAACAAATGTACCTAGATGAAGAGAGATGCTTCTAATTTCTGTCTTAAAGTTACCTGTCTATGGTATTAAATCACTACATTGGTGTTAAAGGAGCATGAAATAGACTTGGAACAGAGAGAAGGAATGAAGAACAGAACAATGGGTAGTTGATATTCTCAAAACAGCTGTCATATGTACGAAGCAGTGCCTCTTGCCTTTCCAGGCATTCCTAAAGACTGGCTTTTATGAGCTCTGCTGAGGTACCAAGCAACTACACTGGAAGGGGAAGCAGGTGCTGAGACTTAGCGCTGGGAAAGAGAAGAAATCACCATCACTAACATGGTTGTTAGAGGCATCTCCTCATCTGCCTGTCTTAGAATCATAGACTCATAGAATAGTTAGGGCTGGAAAGGACCTTAAGATCATCTAGTTCCAACACCCCTGCCATGGGCAGGGACACCTCCCAC
>JAOEHY010034473.1:46979-58506 GCA_025447955.1 Psilopsiagon aurifrons
ACGATTATAGCTCGAGCAAGAAACGCTCCACGGACGGGTAAGGGGCGGTGCGGCCCTGAGAGGGGAGCGCGGCCTGTGGTGGGTGTGGGGGTGATCGTAGCAGCTGCCGCGCAATCCGCTCGCCATCCTTGGCTCTGGCAGCCCCTCGTGGGGCAGGATCTCCGCGGGGAGCGGGGCGGCCGCCATGCCTGGGGGGGGAGAGCATTGCAGCGGTCGAAGCAGCCCGGCGAGCCCCCAGCAGCGCCGTCTTGTCTGGGCAGGCCCAGGGGCCTCGGCGGCTCTCAAGAGCGCTAGGCCTGGGCGGGGGATCTGCCTCTCCGTCGGGCAGGGCTCTTCAGTGAGACGGAGGAGAAGGATGGCGGCGGGGAGCGGACGAGGAGAGCCTCGTGTCGCGGCGCTGAGAGGGGGAAGGGGAAGAAGCCGCCGGTCCAGGCGCTGGGGCGGGCTGGGCTGGGCTCCCGGCGCGGCGGAGCCGGGGGCGGCGCGCTGCTCGGCCCACTCCCTGCGCCCGGCTTTGTCTGCGGCTCTCTCCTGTGTTTATCCTTCCTTTCTTTCTCTTCCTTTTTTTTTGTTTCCTTTTATCCTCTCTGGTTTGAGAGGTCTGGTAGATGGGGCCCTAGAGGTCAGCATGAGGTTTCTTCCGACTGTATAACCAGTGCATACCCTTGTAGGAATGTTCTTTCTTTGTTAACGTTTTTCATTCGGTAATCGGCAGGGTTATGGTTGACTTCGCCAATTGATGGGGAGGTGGGTTTTGGGGTAGGGGTTAGGGGAGGAATTATATTATTTTTTTGTTAGTTGCAAAGGTGAAAGTTTTAGGGCTGCTGTACAAGATTGAGCTGATTTTCGTTGAAACCTTAGGAACACAGATACTGCCCTGCTGCTGTCCTTTTATACAGTTATTTTAGAGCCTTCTCTGCATAATAGGGCAGCGGGGAGACTGGTGGCTCTTTAAATTTCTGAAGTCTCAAGGAACACAAATACTGTGTTTATCTTGTCTGTTCTTCTTGGTGGAGCACAAAAGACTTCCGTGAATTTAGCCACTTCTGAATTCCAACAGCATTGTTCTGTACTTGAGTATTTATCCAAGAAAAATCTTGTTCTCAAAGCTTGCAGTAACTCGAAGTCTGCTGTAGCAGTTAGTGTTCCCTGATAAACATTCTTTACAAAACTCGCCTCCTTTTTTTTTTTTAGAGGCTAACTTGTATAGCTTCAGTTTTTAGCCCCTACAGTTTTTTACATTTTTCTCTGGTAAACAAACCTGAATATCTATTTATATGGAGGATCTCAATAATTTTTTCTAAATATGTATTTGAGTTATTTATCTCCTTTAATACATTTTTGCACAATTTGACAGAAGTTGAAATAACTTTTCTGTGTATGCAGCTTTTCTTGTACACAGAGATTTTTGTGACATTTTCAAATGGTCATGCCCAAACTGGGTGTTATTGAAAAGTGGAACAACTGTCATAGTTGGCTATATAGATAATCACAGTTCAGTATTTGTGTGAATATTGATGGGGATTTATAGTTTTGATACGGTTTTATTTGGCATTGTTTTTACTTGTTGCTGTCATTCTGAACTATAAACTTACCATTTTGTATCTATTGAAATGAGTTCCCACCAGTAGTAATGCTTTTAAACCAGAAGTCTTTGACCTTAATGGTGTGTAAAAACTTAAGCAAATGCTGGTCTTGTGCCTTTCTTTGTACCCTTCTCTGCCAATGAAAGTGTTAAATGATATAATACTAAGTCACCATAAACATAATTAGTGAGCAAATTATTTCTAATATTACTTGGAATCTTATGTAGCACAAGACATAGTAGTGTTGCACTGTCTTGATTTATTTTAGGGTGGTTCAGTTTTACAGCTTATGGAAGGCTGTAAGGAAGTTGCACATAGAGATTCTTGTTATTGGCATGTATGTGCATGTCTTCCTCTGTGCCAGGAGGGCCTTTGTGCAGTTTGTTTTGGAGCTGGATTAAACTATTTTAGCTTCTTGGATGCTGGATTAAACTGAATTAGCTCCTTTTGTTTTACATGGAGAGTAGTATATCTTTCATTCAAACTGGGTCAGCTGACTGAATATGAAAGTTGTATCACATGATTCTGTTTTTTCTTACTTTCTTTTTAAGTGAGGCCTGTATTGGTATGTGTGGCTCCACATGGCAATGATGCCAGGCCAACAGCCTTGTAATCGTTGGCATAGCCTTAAGCATCAGCGTGACATCTACTTTCTTCCTGTGCTGAAGTATAGACTATGAAGTAAAAACCTCTTTGGAAAACTGGGAATTGTATGGAAGGTTTATGGTTACAGTGCTTATTTGAACTGCTTTTGTACTATTTAAAGTCTGAATTGAGAGCAGTCCTGAGGAGAAGGACCTGAGGGTGTTGGTTGATAAGAAGCTTAACATGAGCTATCACTGCACTTCCAGCTCAGAAAGCCAACTGTGTTCTGGGCTGCATCAAAAGAAGTGTGACCAGCAGGTCAAGGGAGGTTATTCTTCCCCTCTGATCCAGGGGTACTGTGTAGAGTTTCAGGGTCCCACATCCTTCTTGATGTGGACCTGTTGGGGTGAGCCTAGAGAAAGGCCACAGCGATGCTCAGAGGGCTGGAGCACCTCTTCTCTGAAGGATGGGCTGAGAGAATTTGGGTTCTTCACCCTGGGGAAGAGAAGGCTTCAGGAGAACCTTAGAGCAGCCTTCCAGTGCATAAAGCTGAAGAGAGGCTTTTGATAAGGGCATGTAGTGATAGGACAAAGAGGAATGGCTTTAAACTGGAAGGGGTAAGATTTGGATTAGCCATGGGGAGTTCTTTACTATGAGGGAAGTGAGACACTGAACCGATTGCCCAGAGGAGCTGTGGCTGCCCCGTACCTGGCAATGTTCAAGGCCAAGTTGGACAGGGGCTTTGAGCAACATGGTCTAATGTTAGGTGTCCTTGCGCATGGCAGGGTGTTTGAGCTAGGTGATTTTGAAGGCCCCTTCAAACCCAGATCATTCTGTGAATCTGTGATGTTTTGTTTTTTTGGGGGCTTTTTCCCCAGAACATGTAGAACTTTGGTGGTTGTTGTAACATCACAGTTACTGTGTTAGTGGGATATATCATTCAGACTACTTGTTCTTTGTTTTTTGTGTATGAACAAAGTTCCTCCTTCACTGCACTGGCTTTTCTTGCATCTACTGTGGCCATGTCTAGTAATGGAAAAAAACCCACTGATGTTCTATTAGATGTGCTTAGGACTTTCACTCTGATCAGTGGTTTTACCTTGTGCCTTTTTAATTTTCATATACTTTTCATCCTGTTAGTGATTGCTACAGCATTTGTTTTGTATCTATGTGTGTGTATATTATAGATGTGTTAGACCTAAGGAAGTAGAAGCTGAGAGCAGATAAGACTACTTGAAAAATGAAGCAAAATAAACCAATCCCCAGCCTCTTCTGATTATGGAGGCTGTTACAAGATTCAGGCACAAGACAAATATGATTAAATTATGACTCCTTTATTCATCTCTGTGTTTGAGATCAGTTTTCTTTATTCAGTAATGACAAATAACTTAAATGTGACAGTTCATAAATGAAGAACTGCCGAGTTGCATTTTAGGAAGTGTAGTAAATTTGTGTGGCAGCATAACTGTCATTCCTCTTCTCTCTTGTTGGCCAGAGGAGTATGGATGTGTCTGCTAACTGATGGGAGATGGGAAACTTTGGGGTGGGGGAAATGCTGCTGTAAAGTGATAAGTATTTGGGGGCATAGTTAATGTTGTTTTTTTTTTTTTTCTGTGTTGAGATCTGGTTGCCCTTCTCTTTTTATAAAACAAGAAAAAGACCTTTCTTGACATAAGATTAGTGTTTTTACTTCTGAAATACAGGTAGAACTTGATAGGTTTGTTTTCTTATTAGTACAATTAAACAGCTGCAAGAGTTTAATGAAGAAATGGGGGTTTAACAGGGCTTTCCATTCTGGATCATATCTGTAGTCCATTTAATTCACTATCTTGTTCTTGCGGTTCTATTTTCATATATGCTTTAAGCCCATACAAATTGATACCATTGCAGAAGGCGGCAGTGCTGCCCTCTCCCTTGTGCTGCAAGTGAGTGTGTGGGAGACTGATCTGGGTTAGAACTAACATTGGTGGAGGGGTTCTAGGGAGTGCTTATTCTTCACAAAGCCATTGAAATTCTTAGACAACACATGGGAAGTATGGCAGGAGTGTGGATCTGTTCATCTTAGCAGTAGCACTGGTTTGTGTGAGGCTGAAGCATACCTGAATAGGCACTTAATGATTTATGATGTAGAAGCTTCTGACACCAGACTTACTGTTGAAGTGGCTGGTTGTAGAGTAGTTTGTTGGTGTGTTTTGAAGAATAAAAATCCTTCGGAAGCAAGTGTGCACATGCGTGAAACCCTACCAAAACACAAACCAATTCCCGCCCCGCATTAGTAGCTCGTCTTACTCTTCCCTTGAGTGAAGTGTGTGCTCTTACCAGGTTGTTGTATTTTACCCTGGCTGTACAACTGTTAAATTGCTTTATACCTTTATTTCCTTGTTAATGTTACTGTCTGTCCATGCAGCTGTTTATCCAGTACCTGCAAATACTAAAAAAAAGTGGTTGTTAATAGCTCATTAACCACAAGTCCAAGGCTTTATTCCTGATTCATGCTGTTAGAGTCTTCTAACATTAAGAGTAGCATGACAGAGCCTACTTCCTTCAGTTTTAACAAGGGTACCTTTTCTGTACGACAGAATATGAACCTACTGGGTTCTGCAATATTTGTCTGGCTTTTTAAATTAAGAACAGATTCCTAGCTTGTACAATATTTGACCCTGTTAGAAGTCATGTTGAAGCTATGGTATCTTAGGTTCAAGTTAATGATCTGAAAGGGCCTTAGTTTTCAGAGAATTTGGTGTCCAGAACTTCAGTAAAATCTATACAAATGTGTTAGGTAAGTGACAATAAACAGTATGTTTCGTATTCCTTAGTTTTCAATGGGTCAGTGTTAAAAGAAGTCTTATTAACAAAAACCAAAACACCTTATTGCTGCAGCCTCTGAAGTCATAGTAGGTTGAACCGAGCTTTCTGGTTCGGTTGACATACTGAAAGGAAGGAATGCCATCCAGAGGGACCTTGACACGCTTGTAGGGTGGGCCAGTGCCAACTTCATGAAGTTCAGCCAAGCCAGGTGCAAGGTCCTACGCCTGGGTTGGGGCAATCCTGGGCACACCTGCAGGTTGAGGGGAGAAGAGATTCAGAGCAGGCTTGCACAGAAGGTCTTGGGGTGATGGTTGTTGAGACACTTAACATGAGCCAGCAGTGCGTGCTCACAGGCCAGAAAGCCAACTGTATCCTGGGCTGTATCAAAAGGAGCGTGACCATCAGGTTGAGGGAGGTGATCCTGCCCCTCTACTCTGCTCTTGTGAGACTTCACTTGAAGTACTGTGTACAGGTCTGGTGTCCTCAACGTACGAAGAACGTGGAACTGTTGGAACAAGTCCAGAGGAGGGCCATAAGGATGATCATGGGACTGGAGCACCTGCCGTGTGAAGACAGGCTGAGAAAGTTGAGGCTGTTCAGCCTGGAGAAGAGAAGGCTGCGTGGAGACCTCCTAGCAGCCTTCAGTATCTGAAGGGGGGCTGTTGGGATGCTGGGGAGGGACTCTTCATTGGGGACTGTAGTAAGAGGACAAGGGGTAACGGGTTCAAAATTAAACAGGGAAAGTTTAGGTTAGATATAAGGAGGAAGTTCTTTACTGTAAGGGTGATGAGGCACTGGAATGGGTTGCCCAGGGAAGCTGTGAATGCTCCATCCCTGGTGGTGTTCAAGGCCGGGTTGGACCGAGCCCTTGGGTACATGGTTTAGTGGTAGGTGTCCCTGCCCATGGTAGGAGAGTTGGAACTAGATGATCTTAAGGTCCTTTCCCACCATAACTATTCTATGATTGAGGTTGAAAAAAATGCACCCCACATGGGTTTCATTTGTTTATGCATGTGTCATGAGAGTGCTGGTTGTTTCCAACGTGCAGCATGTTCCAGCTTAGTGTTTAGAGAATCATTACTGATACAATTTTGGTTACTTCATCTTCCTTGTAGGTAGGAATTTGCTTATTACTTCACCAGTTACATTTGAATGCCAGCTGCATGTTAAAAAATAAGCTTTGGAGAGGAATGCTGGTCAGGGAGGGGTGTTGGTTTTAGAAATGTTTTCATTCTTTCAGGCATGCCTTAGTGCTGGTGAAGAGGGGGAGGCTTTGGTTTCTGTTAATGTCTATTCCTGAAAATGTTTATATGTGCAGTTATAAAGCTGTTGTTAACTTTGTTCTTTTTGATGGGATTTCAGTTAACATAATGCATAAAAGAAGCTGATAATATTCTCAATTTTGCAGGCAGAGATGCCACTAATTTCCTGACTGGCTCAAAATGTGGTGAGGTGTTTTTGTAAAGCAAGTCTTATTTCAAAATGCAGGGCTAGTGTAAGTTTAGAACTTTCATTAGTAGCACATAGTTATAGTTCTCTGGCCAAACAGGATGTCATAGAATCATAGAAGGGACCTTAAAGGTCATCTAGTTTCAGGCCCCCCTGCTGTGGGCAGGGACACCTTCCTTTAGACGAGGTCAGTCAAAGTCCCATCCAACCTGGTCTAGAACATTGCCACAGCTTCTCTGAGCAACCTCCAGAGAAGGTTCCAGTGTCTCAGCATCCTCATAGTATGATTTTTTTTTTTTTCCTTGTATCTAAATCTGCTCTGTCATGTTGAAGCCATTCCTGCATGTCCTGTTCTGACATGCCCATGTAGTAAGTTCCTCTCCAGCCTCCTTGTCAGCCCCTGTGGGTACTGAAAGACTACTCTAAAGTCTCTTTGGAGCCTTCTCTTCTCCAGGCTGAGAAAGCCCAACTCTCAGCCTGTCCTCAGAGAAGTGCTCCAGCCCTCTGAGCATCTTTGTGACCCTCCTCTGGGTTTGCTCCAACAGGTCCATGTCCTCTGCGAGTGTTTTAATGTTTGTAGGGAGAGATCACGTGCAAGAACAAATACGTGGATTTGCAAAATAGGGAATTGCCACTAATATCAAAGCCAGAAATACAAATTTGAGTGGATAGCTACTGTGAAAACAATACTATGTTTCTTTTGCAAGTGCAGTGAACTTCCTTTTTTGACAGTATTTGGAATGAATAGGAATAGATGAATACTGTTTGCTTTAAGTGTGTGGTAGGAGGTGATACTTGAGAAGATGGTACAGCTTGGTAGTGTTAGGTTAATGGTTTGACTCAATCTTAGGCGTCATTTCCAAGCTAAATGATTGTGTCAAGAGTACTGGCTGGTTTTACATCAAAGTTTCAGAGTCCAGAACCTGTATATCAAAGTTGATTGAGTCAGAATTGTATGGAAGAGTTTGAATTTAAAAAAAGCTACAAAGTGTTGGATGTTAAAATCAAACTTCAAGGCTCACTTGTGATACTGAGTTGTGTTTTGTGGATTAGCATTCTCTAGCTAGGTGGGCAAGAAGGCTATTTGGTGTTCTCTTTTCTGCAGCAGCAGCAAGTAGGGATGGGAAGAACTGTGAGAAAAGTCTAGAAAGTACAGCTGATTCTTTATAGTCATTAAATGAAGAAGGTCAAGATGATGTCTTCATGTGGTAGCTTTCTCCAGTCTTGCCTTTAATGAGAGGAGCTGTGGCAGTGTTGATTTGTACAGGGGGTGTAACTGCACATTTAATATTTGGTATGCATCATACACTGTTACTCTTTGATGCTTATCTTTCAAGATAGCTGTTTCCAAGGCTTTTAAAAAGATTTGGTTTATATCCACTTTGTACTAGATATCTTTAGAGTTGTGTATTTAAATTCTTGCTTTGCATTGAAATATTCAAGTGTCTCATTTCTGCTGTCTCTTAACTCATTTTAGGAAGGATCGTGACCGGGACAGGGACCGTGATGACCGTTCTAAAGATCGTGACAGGGATCGTGACAGAGATAGAGATCGTGACAGAGAAAGGGACAAGGAAAAGGATTTGCGACCTTCATCTAACTCTACCTATTACGCAGCTGCTGGGTTACAAACCATAAAGCCAGCAATGATTCCACACAGTATTAATCCTTTCACAAATCTGCCGCATACACCACGATACTATGACATCCTGAAGAAAAGGCTACAACTTCCTGTCTGGGAATATAAAGAAAGATTTACAGATATTTTGATTAGGCATCAGTCATTTGTGCTAGTTGGAGAGACTGGATCTGGTAAAACAACACAGGTGAGTTCTTAACTATGTGATACTGCAGTTTTCCGAAAGTTGAGACTATTGCTAGGTAGGGGTGTGTAAAACTTGCTTTGGTTTCTTGAACTTTGTTGTCTAACAACAGCTCACAAAATGTGAGCAAGACTAATTTGATGATTTTTTTTATTTTCTTAATGAATTTAGAAGTGTCCCTGCTTCTGTTAGGTTTTATGATTGGTACTTAACTTTTTGATAAAGGAAGGTAAAGAGGTCTTAATAACTAGACAGAAGTGTACTAATCCACAAACTGAAGTGATGGTTCCAAATAGTGTATTTAGCTGTTTGTGTATGTAGCAGCTGGTAAGTGGGATAACTGTTACAGAGGTAGGGACTTCTTAGTGTTTGAAAATTAATGCTACAGGTTAGAACTTAAAGGGATTTGAAATATTGGATACAATTCTGAAATGATCTGATAGGATAATGTGTTTTGGTGATACTGAAAGTTTAGAGGAAGAGGTTTGTGTTTTTGTGGTACTGAAACTTCTCAGGGGTCATACAGCTTTACAGTGCTGCAGTTGAAAATCACTTTGTTTTCTGTAGATTCATGGCTTTAAAAGTCTTCCTGGGCATTGAAAACAGTGATAGCAGGTCTGCAAAGGGTCCTTAAACCTTAGAAGAATTTTGGTGACCAGTAAACAGAGAAGACCTAAGATAAACAGCACTGTGTATTTATAACGGAACAAAATTGATTGAAACTTCAGCCTGTCCTTTGATTTGCTGTTTAAATCTGTGTGGGAAAGTGATGGAAGAAAGTTCATTGTTCTGTGCCATGATAAATTCTTTTATCCAGGCAGAAAATAAAAGCTGAAAGGTATTTTAGCCTTTATGCAACAGGTTATAGCTAACTTACAGGAATTCTTACAGGAATAAATCTTAGTCATAAATTCGAATGTTGAAAATGTGAAGGACATAGTAGTACATTGGATGCCTTTCACAGCTGTGTCTGAAATGTTGAAATTACATGCCCTTGCTGCAACTTTTAGGAACCAGTGTCTTGCTCGGGAGGTGCCTTAGGGCATTATATGTGTTGCTTCTTTTAGCACGTGTAAGTTGAGACAGGGATTTTGTAGAATTCTTCAGAAAAGCTTGATTATGTAGTTACTTGGAAGGGAGAATTCTGAACATCCATGAAAAAAAGTTGATGCTTATCTATTTGAAAGCAAGATTTCTTTTTTCATGATCTGAGATCTTGAAGATCTAAAGGGCGTGCTCTTAATGTCTACTTAAACTTCCACAGACATAAATCTTTTCCTCAGTTGTTCTACTACTTTACCACTTACGTTTCTGAAGGCTTTTTCAGAAAACAAGGCATCTTTCCTAAAAATGGGATTTAGCACGTAAGCTATCTTGGAAGCTTCACTGCTACCTCTGAATTCTCTTTTTGAGATTGCAGATATGTTTTGAAACAATTGAGAGTGTTCTCTGCAGGAACAGAGCTCAAAATGATCCTGCTGCTACTTAGTGAAAACCTTGTTTTGCAGGTGACAATGTCACATCTTTTTTGTGCTATCTAAAAACCAGTGGGGGTGGTGGTTTTTCTTCTCCTTATATTCACTGATTACACTAAGATGATTAATTACCTGTGATTAAAAAACCTTTTAATGTTCAAACTGAAGGTATACATGAACTACTTACTTAGGCTTTCTCTTACTGGTATAAAGTGGGCATTATCTGAAATACGTAATAAATTGTTCTTCCAAAATTATCTTGTGTGGTTGTAAGTTGAAGTCTCTACAATAGTAGGTAATCTTTTTGAGATTCAGCTGCTGCCTGTCTACTCCCTTCCCTGGTTATTCATGCACATTTTCCCTTTAGTCTTGTAGAGCATCCAGGTTTGGGAGTGCTTGGTTTTGGCAATAGAAGTAACAGGAGAGAAAACTTTGAGAAGGGTCTTCTTTCACCTACACTTATGAGGAAGAAATTCTTTAAGGGTGGTGAGGCACTGGAATGGGTTGCCCAGGGAAGTTGTGAATGCTCCATCCCAGGCGGTGTTCAGGGCCTTGGGTGATATGGTTTAGTGGGAGGTGTCCCTGCGCATGGCAGGGGGGTTGGAACTAGATGATCTTAAGGTCCTTTCCAACCCTAACTATTCTATGGCTTAAACCTGAAGTACTGAAGAAGGATGTTGGAAGCCAGGGCCATTAATTTTCAAGTCTTCATTGAAAGAAAACAAGCCACTGCAGATCTCTGAATGTGCTCAGTGGTGGAATGAGTGTGCTATATTCTTTTAGATATTAAATACTTGCTATAATTGCTTTATGTGCTCCCTTTTAAATGTGGGATCATATGTGGTGCTGGTACAATAGTTCAAATTTCCTCTGTAGATGGAATAGTAGAGTAGCATCTGCTTTTACATGAGAGCCCTAACTGTAAAGGGTAGGATGTTTGCTTGTCAGCAAGTTTTCTTGGCAGGTGAAATTCAGAAGCAAGGTGATTCTGAGTATTGCGTGACCTGCTGTTGTTGCAGACCGCAAGAGAATTTATACAGGTAAAGGTCTCATGCCTTTTCGACTAGTGAAGATCTTGGGAATTTTACCATAGAACATTTAACAGAGAAAGCTTTCAATAAATTGAAGTGGCTCAGAAAATCCACAAGGGCAGTGCTCTTCCCTCTGTTGCCCTGCATCTCTGTAAAATCATGACTTTCCTTTAGCTTTGGAATAGTCTTTTTAACAGCCCCCAGTTCATTTACCTTTGGTCTTAGAGGCCTTTGTATGTGTAGTCCATAACTTCTGATGTTTATGAAGGTTATATTTGAAAATCTCAGAGTTGAACAAGTCCTTGAACTTAAAGGGTGCTAATTAAAACTATTTCTCATGATTTTGGTATTGATAAAATTGGGTTTTTTTAAAAGGAAATTTGGGGCTTTACTGAAAACTGACACCCCATTAACTGGCGATTACCTTGTATATAAATGGAGTCACCCAGAATGTGTTGTCACCCTCAGAGGGGTCATGGGACCCCTTGAAAGTGGGTAGAGGGGAAGAGGGTGAAGCCACTTGAATGTGTGCTGGGGCTGAAGGAGCTGTTCCCCCCTCAAAGCCATCAGCCCCAAAACACCCTTTGTTGCCTAGACCCCCCCACCCCCCAGTATCAGGGAGGTGGGGGGGCAGCCCTAGAGTGAGGGGTGCCAAATTTGGGGTATCTCCCCAAAAGACCACCAGCCAGGAGATCTGGTGGGGGATGAGCAGGAGCACCTGCAACAGGGACTTGGGAGCACTGGGAGGGACTGGGAAGGACTGAGAGGGA
>JAOEHY010034474.1:0-18511 GCA_025447955.1 Psilopsiagon aurifrons
AGGAGCAGAGGGAAGAAAAAGGGGGAAGTGAGTGAACAAACTGCGTGGCTGATTTATGGCTTAAACCACGACAATGTAAAAAAGATTCATTTTTAGAACATGAAAGTAAAATACTGACATTTCCAAGTGGAATCATTTTATTGAGAAAGTAAAATATTTTGACATTTTCAAAATACTGCCCTTGATTTTTGCAGGAGAAAAAATACTGCTACAGCTGAATCTATTTACTGAGTTTAGCTTATTTTTTAGATCAGTCCAATTAACATTCAGCTTAGTGGATTTGCTTCGTATAAAACAATCACTAGAATTTTAAGGTAAATATAAGAAAAGCAAATATAAATTTATTTAATCATAAAGCATAACATCATTTTAATGTTCTTATGCATATGATTTTAGTAGTACTTTCTAAACTATATAAGATATAAATATCCCTACTGTTTTAGACATGCTACATGTGTCATACACATTAATCTCAATGCACAAAAGATCAACATAATCTTCTCAATCACATTTTAACTAAATATCTCATAGACTGAATTTAAACAGTGCTGTAATTCATCATTAAAACATTTGCAGGGTGCTAAAAAATATTTATTTTCAGGAAAGGAATGCAGAGAAATTTTCAAAAATACCTTAAGCTGTAAAACAAATTATTATTATCCTACTCTGCGTCTCTCCTATAGCTGATATTCTGTGAAACCTCATTGGATTTCACAGTAGGTTCAAATTTTGCATCTTTAATGGCTTCTTTAATTCCTGTAACTATATCAAGAGCATTAGGCAGATTTAATTCTTTTTATCTTAACATTTTCCCCCCTTTCTCTCTCTGGGCCTCAAGTTATTTGTCTTTTCAGCTATTTAAACATGAATCATTCTTTAAACTGGTCCCTCAAATAGCCTGCAAAGCAGTTTCTTCCTTATCATTTGGTGCTCAAAGGCAATAACAGTTTCTGCCAAAGTATTTGACCCCAGTCCAAGTTGTTTATCAAGTGCAGCAAATGTTTTATCCAAGGCTGTAAAATTAAGAAGAATGTTTGATATGGTAGTTAAGTTATAGAATATCCTTCCTTAATTTGGGCTCGAAAAAGTGTAGGAGAACTAAAAGTGACAAGAATCTCACAGAAAAGATCTTAAGTGAAAAACTAATCAATAAGATCCCATACCTATTATTGCTCATTCATCTGTTGAATAAGGAAGTTCGGAAGTGTTTAGTGGTGCTTTCACTGTTCATACCTTTCTGTGATGCTACTATTGCTGCATGTGAGAAGGCCAAACAGATCCCAAAAGGGTAAGATTCAAAAAGCAGAGGAACAACTACTGTCCATTATTTATATAATACAGTCAGCAACTGTTTATATATATATATGTGTGTATATGTGTGTAAAATTTCTTATATTCCTGTATAATTAAATAAGATAAATTAAGATAGCAGCTATTTTTAATATATGCATTTACAGTGTGAGTGGGCTAGACTGAATAAGTGACAAAACACAAAATATTAGCAATGCAAATATCTCTGAAAATTATGGTCCTGATCTTTATCTCCAAGACAAATCATAGAACTCACATAGTACTCTTGTTTAGATGGATAGAAGCTACAAGAAAAGGTCTTGTGAAATTGTTGGAAGCATGATTTTTCATAAGAGGGGGGAAAAAAAGGCCATTTCTTAAAGTACGCAGGGGATACCTGAGGGAACCCATAGCACAGTGAAAGTTAGTTTGGTATACAACTAATAGATATGTACAACACTTTCATTATTAATGTCATTTGACTATAATGTTTCTCCAGTTTATATTTAAAAGATGATTTTGTCTTGCTTTAAAATTACGGAATTATCAAAATGTTTTATACCCAGATACTATTAATGTTTAACTAAAATGGCAATGGAAAAAATAGTGGGAATGTTAATAGGATGACAAACTTTATATGATTGAAAATTTATTAAATCTGTTTTAACATAAAATATTTAATTTTTCAACAAGACTTTAACAAGACTTATTTAATGTAGCCTGAATCTTTACCTTACTTGTAAAATCTAGAGCAGATGCACTATTATTGACCAAACTGTGAAGTATTAGGCTCATCATAAAACAGTGGAGTACCAAACTCAGCATGGGTTGAGCTTGACAGATGAAATGTAGGCTTCTTTTGTAACTTGATGATCATTTCTATTTTTAGTAAATAGGATTTAAGAAGGTGCTTTGCGGCCTCATATTTTCATAAGCTGTGAAGTTTTCTTGTGCTTTGTCATTCAGTAAAAAGTGCTAGCAACCGTCTTGACAGCTTCATTTACACTGTAACACTTGGTACTGAATTTTGAATTGATTGTTTCAAAAGTGCAGCCTAATTTGAGTTCAGTAGGTAATTTTATGCATTATCTGAAATGTCTTGCTTCATGGTAATAATGAAATCTTTTTCAAAGATATTTATCAAGGTCTAAGTAGTAAAAGGTTTTAGAGTAGGCCTTGGCCTCTAAATTAAGATACATTCCTTTATTCAACAGAGGCAGAAAACCCTGTGTAGTGTTTCTCTAAGAAGCATTTCAGTTGTTTGAACTGTAACTCTCAATTTTCATCAGAAGTCATGATTTCTAAATTGAAAAGAAGAAACGTGCACTGTAGCAGTGACTGATAATAAAATTACTAATATATTCCTTCTTCATGTAAATAGAAGATTTATGGTAACTTAATTGACTGTCATCTTTTTAAGCTTCTCTAGAGGCCATGTTTTAAACCCTGAAAGTTTGCTCACAGGCTGCTGAAGAGGAGACTGTTCTTTGTACATTAGGTACCATAGAAAAATATTTTTTGAAAATTTATAATGCATCATTTTGTGCTGAGATGAACATTTCAAAACGTAACTATAATGGTCCAAAGTGGGAGCATTTTACTGAAAGTTTTGGATATGGGAATTCAAATTTATTAACCCTGAAGAAATCTATTTCTAAGTCTGTCATTAATTTCACAAGCCAGTCATAGTTTTTAATGCTATGAATGCTACGAAGAGCCTTTTCATTTGGGATTTGGAAGGGGTTTGTGTGCTTGAAAAGAAGATGTGTCTTCCTCACCCACTGCCTTTCTTGGTCTTGTAAAAATTTGCATGTTTGTGAAGCACTGGGTGTTTGCATGGTCTGAAAGCTAGTTTGTCAGTTTGACCAGCAGATACTTATCAACATACATTAAAGAGGGAGGATGTAGGACAAAACTGACTCTTTTTCATGTTGAACCTCTCTGTTCCATTTTTTAATGAAATAAAGTACTTAAAGATATAAATAGTATTTCTGTCTTTTGGCTTTTTGTTAGTGCTAGAAATATTTACTATTGAAGTTTCAAAGTTGTGTTGATTTTTTTCTTCAGTAAACATTCTTTAGTTAAAAGGTCAATCTATTGGAGGCACAGTCTGTATGCTTCATGATTCCTAAAGCTTTGAAGACATGATAGAAGTTCCAGTAGCAAGGAACACTAAATTTGCTTCTCAGGTCAGGAACAGGAAGAGTAGCAGGTTTGAATATATCTCTCCGTAGATCTTTTCTCTCCATGTCTCTTTTCTGATGCCAAGATGGTTAATGGTGGAGTTAATAGGTGAAGTTAATTCTGGATTCACAGGTACACAAGCTGCAGAACGAACTGTAGCTGTTAGCAGATGACAGTTCAAACAAAATAGAATTGCTCAATTTATCTTGTAAGGAAGTATTTTACTTCAGAATAAAGGTCTAATGGTAGAAGAACTGCAGTTGTCTTTTATCAAACTTTAATCCAAAGCACCTAACTTAGTCTTTTGAAAGTAAAAAGAAATAGTAAAGTGGCATTTTTATTGCCTGAATTAGGTGTTAAAGTACTCACATACTTTTTGAGAAGTTTGTAGTGTCCTACAGACATTGAAAAAGGATGAATTAAAGTTAGACTACCAAATTCCATTTTTTTAATATCTTTTTTTTCCCAGCATCTCAGTATGAGACATACTGAAAACTACACTCTACCAAAAACATGCATGAAAGTACACCATAACATATGCAAAATAATGCATAAGAGAAGTAATAATAAAGGAGTTCAAATAAAATCTTATTCCCAACACTGATAATTCAGGAATGAGATTAGGCCCAAAGAATAAAAATGTTGCCAGCCCTTGATAACACTAATTTATGTGGGATTTCTTCAGAGAACCTAAGTACCTTATTTTCTGCTATAACTGAGTTCAAAAATTTCTTGTGTTCGAGAGGCTAAGATTAGAAAATAAATCATCCAGTAAAAAAAAAAAAACAAAACCAAAAAAAATAGGTCAGCTAACTAAAGATCAGCAAATTTACATGCATGAACCGAATTTAATATATCTCCCAGAATCTTTTTTCTGTTGAGAAGTATGTTTTCCTGGCTGTAAATCTCTAAATACCTTAATTTTATTTCCATTCTTTGTTCTTTATTTTCTAGTATCTTGGAAGTCTATCTGAAATCTCTGTTTGTTGTGGTTTAAGATGTATATCAGCCACGCAGTTTGTTCACTCACTTCCCTCTCCTAAAAGAACTGTTGCGGTTTAAGCCATAAAACAAGCAGTTTTGTTCACTCACTTCCCCCTCCTTCTTCCCCCCCACTCAAAAAGGGGTCGTGGTGGGGGGAAACGGGGAGAAGAATCAAAAGAATGTAACTCCCATGAGTTGAGATAAGAACAGTCCAATAACAAAGGTATAACACAAATCACTATTGCTACCACAAATAAAAATAAAAACTATGGAAAAATACAAGGGAAGAGGATACAAATGCTCACCACCCAGCAACCGAGCTGTGATACCCTCTCTTCCGGGTTCCTGACCCCAGTTTTTACCTTCCGGGCATGACGTGCTATGGTATGGAATACCTCTTTGGTCAGTTTGGATCAGATGCACTGTCTCTGCTCCCTCCCGGCTTACCCTCCTCCCTGGCAGAGCATGAGACTCAGGAAGTCCTTGCCAGACCAAAATGTACTAAGCAGTAACCAAAACACTGCTGTTATCAACACTGTTCCCAAGCCAAAAGTCAAAAAAACACAGCTCCACACTAGCTACCAAGAAGGAGAAAAACGACTGCTACTGCCGAACCCAGGACACTGTTGTATACAGGTTATTGTAACGATGCACTTTCTGATTAGTTTTGTTTATTACGGCACAAACTTCCTAGAGCTTTGCCCTTTTTCTGTAAATTGGGTTTCAACACATATGTTTAATATATTTGGGGGTTTTGCTGTGTTGTCTGTAAGCTGTGCTCAACCATGTTTTCAATGATAGGTTTATTTGTTTTAGTAGTTTCCTTTTCATATAATGTAGGTGCAGTGAAAGAGCTAGAGGAAAAGTACAGTCGAAAGCTTAGATGTAAATTGCCTTTGAAATTCGGTGTTTCTCCTCCTATGCAAGTGCATTCACGTTTCACTAGGAAAACTACAGAATATACTGGCTTTGTATGAAACACAAGTAGTGACTGTGACATTCTTAAACACATCAAAACCAAAACAGTGTCCTCTCATCTAAGTGTATTACTGGAATGGCCAACAGCCTTGTGGTGAGCTGTTGTATTCTTTTCCCTTGTATTTCTCTTGTCATTATTATTACTAGTGATAGCAGTAGTGGGTTTTGTTATACCTTAGTTACTAAACTGTTCTTATCTCAACCTGTGGGAGTTGCATTCTTTCGATTCTCCTTCCCATCCCTCCAGGAGCAGCGGGAAGAAAAAGGGGGAAGTGAGTGAACAAACTGCGTGGATGATTTATGGCCTAAACCACGACAATAGTGTATAAGCAGGGCAATCCTGGATGTCAGTGCAGTGATCATATAATCTGCATATGTGCTAGTGTTGAATATGATGGATTATCTGGTAACATGCAGAAGGGATGTGAGAAACTAATAGAGGTTTGTAGAAAGAAATACAGAACTGAAAATCGGATCTTGAAGTATCAGTCGTTGAAATCATAATGAAAAAATTATTTGGTGGAAGAAAACCATGACTGGTTGTCATGGGTTCAGCAGTAGCAGTCATTTTTCCCCTTCTTGGTAGCTGGTGCAGCGCTGTGTTTTTGACTTCTCAAAGTTGAGGCTGTTTTTTTTTATTTTTATAATTTTCTTTTTAGAAGATTTCACTTCAGATTAAGATTGATTTGGCCTCCTGGATGTAAAGTCCCCACTATGCACATAGTTAAAAGCTTTCTGAGGAAGAGCTGAAGTATCACTAAGCTTTGCTTCCTTGAGTGTGGGCTCTTTGGGGAATCAACTTGGATGCATTGTACTATTGCTTTTTTGTCTCATGAAGATAATGATAACAGATCAAGAGACATGTCAGGTGCCCCCACCACCATTGCTTACATAAATATTAATGTGTAGAAACTAAAATTCTGGTCTTGAGCATTTTTTAGTGGCACCATGTGCTTGTTACCTCCTCCATCTTCCTATTTAGTTTGACAGTGTTCAGCATGAGGCGCCTTAGACAGGGTATGGGAGATTCAATCCTGAACCCCCAGTCAATATATTTGCCTGAAAAAGAACAGGAAAAGTGCTCAGGACACCTTTTTTCCAGGAACAGAACGGATGGGTGATATAAGTAAGGTCACTCAGGCCTTTGCTTTCCATGGGTTTCTGTTATGAGGATAGAAGGAAAGTTATGAGGGAATCTATCCAACCACAAGGTTTTGAAGCCAAGGTCTACATGAATACATACATTGCAAGGCCTATTACTCAACTGCTTTGCAAACCCTGATGTATGACTAAGGAACATATGTATATGACAGGTTTCAAAGGAAGGACTAATACCTTCATGAACTAAGAATCAAAGGAGAAACTGGTGCTTTTCTAGGACAAAAATATCTACGACATTCTGGAACAGTAATTCATTGTGTTAGATGCTGCAAGCCCCTGTGCCACTGGGTCACGAGACTGTCATCTGACAAGGATAAATATATGAACAGTACAAGAAAAGGTGTAACATAGCATAAAGTTTCTAAAATCAAGAACAGAGGCAGAAAACTGGGGAGAAAGATGTGGGATTTACATGGCCAAAATCAACATAATTGATCAACAAAATTATAGATCCTACTGAACATCCTGGATGACACTTGTAATGGCAGGCTCAGTGTTATCACTCTTCTCTGTCTTCTTCTCTTTCCAAACCACCACTTAAGATTTGTCTGATTTAGGGTGGCTTTTCTGGTGCAAACTGCCTCCTTTCTTCAATATCATGAGGACAAATCAACAGGAAGGACATGGATGCTGCAAAATCTTTTGATCTGAGAAAAGCGAAGAAAGTCTGTCAGTCCTGAACTATCTATAAAGATTCAACAGATTAGCTTTCTGCCTCGCATTGCCTTTTCCATAGATCATAGTTCCTGAGGAACACACTTTCTGACAATCACAGACCTATTTTTGTGCTGATCAGCTCCTGTGAGGGATGGCTGCAAACAAGTCCTGAGTAGAAATAGGTAGTTGACAGCAGACATGAAGGCATTTGGTCTCTATATATCAGGAAAAGCACTTTGGGATGTCAAAGAAGTTTTTGAAGATTCAAGCATGCTTGCATGATAAGTGTGAAGTTTCCTATGGAAACACTCCAGTTCTGAAGTTGCTTTGAGAACAAATGCAGCACACAATAAGCAGAGACAATCAAGTGATTTTCTTGAAAACCTCGTTTCTGTTCCCATCCAGACTGCAAGTGCAGACACAGCCTTATACAACTAATTTCCTTGTCCTTCTTTTTCTAGCTTTTCTATCTACTGCTGTGAAGGCTATAAATGATGTTTGTGATTTTGGTTTCCTGCTTGTTTATTTTAAAGGTGGTTAGACTTCATGCAGTCAGATTCTAAGCTCAGGTCTTTGGAAATACATAAAAATATGATCTCAGGCTATGAATAAATAAATACTGTAGTTCTCTTGGAGAAGCATCATACCCTTTGAACCGCATCATACTTCTTGTGCTCTAGTAATTGATGGCTTTACTGGTTTACAATAAATATAATTAAGCAACCTGCAGGTATTTGGTTAAAAATTAAACTAATTAAACCTCTTTTTCAGAAGACCACACAAAAAGAAACAGAAAATAAAATTTAAAAAAAATTAAAAAAAAAGAGAAAAAGAAAGAAAAACACTAAATGCACCCACTTTGTTAGCTGTAACTCTTTCAGGGAGATGTTAACCTGTTTGGTTTAATTTAGGGGGTAAATAAGCTTTTCCTGCAGTACAGGTAATGCCAACATATGTACCTGTACTAATAATAAGAAATATCCAGGATGTAAATTAATTCTGCCTCTGGGCATACTTAGATATGCAAATTAAGCAATAGGACATTAAAAGAGTTTTTGTTAAGTGTTTTGGAAAATAAAAACTTGTGGACTATTTTGCAAGGGTCAGCTCTGAATGAGGCATTTAAGCACAGAAGCTTACTACATTTCCAAAAATCAAGAACCCTATTAATTTTTTTATATTTTCCTCCAGGGAACACATATAAATTTCAAACCATTGAAAGATGACATGCAAATATGTAAAAATATGTGGAAAGATTGCACACAATTGAAAGAACAAACATATTTGAAAGGGCGGAATTTTAACAGTATGCAGGTCTTTAATTTGTTTTGTATATTAAAATAATATAGTTACTCAAAAAAATATCTTACTTTCTCTTTTTCTTCCTCACCCATGGTATTGGATTTGTGTGGCAAGGTTTTAGTGGTGAGAAGGCAGCTTTTGTGAGAAGCTTCCCCTATGTCAAATAAACTCGATGTCAGATGGCTCCAAGATGCTCCTGCTGATGGCCAATTCTAAGCCCATCAGTGACAGTGGTATCACCTCTGGATAACATATTTAAGAAGAGACAAAATTCCTGCTGTAAAACAGCTGGGAGAGGGGAATGTGAATATGTGAGAGTAACAACTCTGCGGACACCAAGGTCAATGAAAAAGGAGGAGCAGGAGGTGCTCCAGCTGCCAGAGCAGAGATTCCCCTGCAGCCCACAGTGTAGACCATGGTGAGGCAGCTGTGCCCCTGCAGCCAATGGTGGTCGAAGTTGGAGCAGATACTGACTTGCAGTCCATGGAGGATTCCACACTGGAGCAGGTGGATGCCAAAGGAGATTGTGTCTCTGTGGGAAGCCCACAATGGAGCAGGCTCCTGGCAGGAACTGTGGGCCCATGGGAGACCCATGCAGGAGAAGTCTCTTCCTGAAGGAATGCATCCTATGGGAAGGACCCATGCTGGAGCGGCTCATGAAGAACTGTAACCTGTGAGAATGATTAATTTTAGAGAAATTCATGGAGGACTGTCTCCCATGGGAGGAACTCCATGCTGGAGCAGGGAAAGAGTATGAGGAGTCCTCCCACTGAAGAGTAAGGAGTTGTAGAAACCACACATGATGAAGAGACTGCAACCCCCATTCCTCATCCCTCTATGCAGCTGGGCAGGGAGGAGGAAGGGAATTCAGAAGTACAGTTAAGCCTGGAAAGAAGGGAGGAGTGGGGGAAAGGTGTTTTAGTTTTTATTTTCTCATTATCCTACTCTGATTTGATTGCTAATAAACTAAACTAATTTTCCCAAGACAAGCCGGTTTTGTCCATGACATTAACTGGTAAATGATCTCTCCCTGTCCTTATCTCAACTCGTCATTTTTTCTGTCCCCTGTCTAGCTGAGGAGAAGGAATGGTAATGCAGCTCATAGTGGGTACCTGCCATCTGTTAAGAGTAAACCCACCACACAGATTGCTACTTACTTACTGCACGCAATAAAATTCATCACACTTTGAGGGTAATGGCTAAATATGAAAATAAATCAAGACAGTGCTGCATACTTAGTAAATTTGAAGAATCACCTCCATTGAAAAAAATTTTAAAGCTTTAGAGCTTTACAGTGACAGACCTCATAGGCCACACAGCCTGTGTGAAATTGGATTCCATGTGATTATTTCTGGGCAATAATTCAGAGCAAATAACATCAAGAAAGGCTTGCATAAATCCTGACAGAAAAAGCGGATTTAAATCAAACTAATAGGTTGCAGAACATATGAAATATGCTTTGTACTGTGCCTTGGAGACACATGGGCAAATCCATATTCAAAAAGTAAAAACAAACCAGAGTGATTTGAAGAATAAATCACTTGTCATAGTGATCTTTAAAAATGCCAGAATTTAATGCAAAAATATAATCCTAACATTTATTGCAGCAAAAATAAATGTCAACATATTAGATGTAGCTGGCTAAGCCTTGTGGTAGCATTTCTACAAAGTGAAAGGAACATGACAAGTTGTATTTCACATTTATTAGAATGAGATTTGGTCTTCTTTATCATAAGCAGTAGATTTAAACACTTTATTTTAATTTACTTCACAGTATTGAGAAAAACATTGACTCAGATAAGAAGTGGAATACCATATACACTATTCTGTGAAGCAATCAATTTTAGAAGCTAAATATGCAATATGACAACACTAGAGCTTTTCAGTAGAATACAAAATGTAACATAAAATATTTGTGACGTTTCATAGACACTACTTAGAAGCATATCTGCTAAATCTAGAACATTGTAAAAGTCGTGGTCTATTGTTGGTTATAATTAATACATTTTCATAAACATTACTACAGAGAAGGGCTATATCTGAGAACATCTTCTGACTGCAGCCAGAATATCCAGATACAACCATTGCTCTAATTCCTTCTTAAACTTTGACATTGTGCAATGTTTCTGTGCACTTCCTTGCCTTCACTACTTATGGCAATATTTATGCAAAGTATGTTCCTACATGTTATCTTTCCATTTCTAACATAATTACAGGTATAAAACTTAGACATCATAGAGACTATTAGCTTTTTAAACCTTGTCTTCATAGGAAACAATCCAAATTCCTTGGGAATTAATACAATTCTTCCATTTATATTAGTGGCAGCATAGCCTTCAAGGGCTTTTAGGTTACTGCCTTTTGACTCAGAGGGTTAAAATATTTATATCATTTTCTTTCAGGCAACAAATAGCATTTATGTAAGTCTTTTATGCAGAGAAATAAAGTGACAGATTTTAAAACATTGGTATCATAACTGCACTAAATATCTATATGAAATAATATTGTTGAAGAGGGTTGAAATTGAATTTTTTTTTTAAAAGTGTTAAATGGATGTTTTTAAACATGCTAAAATTAAGCAATTAGGAAATTTAAGAAACTAGGAAATGACAGATTTGCACTTGTCCATGTGGTATTACTGCAACATTTCAGTGCTTTCTATCTGACATCACAGAGGTAGTCAGCTCTTTGAAAATACACCACAAATGTTTTGTTTGGACATATAATTGAAAAACAAAAACATGCAGGGTTGTCAGAATATGGTATGGTTATTTATGTGTGAATTACTATTTAGTACAACCTGTTAATTTTTCCATGCAATTTCCTCCCCATCTTTCTCACTCCAGAAGTGGCAGTGAAACAATCCTGCATGTGCCAGAGCTGCCAAGAGCTGCTGCTGTGCAGTAGCTGCTGTGTGTGACTGGTGATGCTGCTGTCCGTAGTCTTGTTGGAGCTACCTGTGAAACCTAGCCTGAGAACTGGGAAACCTAATGATTGACCAGAGTAGATGAAAGAGGAAGGGCTAGGGAGAGGAAAGGGAATGCTGGAAATATTATGAAGTTACTTGTAGCAACATAGATGTGCCAGTTAGGGAGGGTCCAGAGGGATAACTGGTTCTATTTACTAAAGCTAACAGGACAGGTAATAGAAATAAAAAGAGCCAGCCCTCTAGCAAGTGGGTTTAAAAGCTTCAACCTCAGAAAGCTAAGATCACACGAGAAGATCAGATAAGATCAAAGTCTAGACTGATTTGAGTAACTTCTTTCTTTTTTCTTTTGATAATATCAACCACAAATATTCATCCCAAACTTTTCATTAAAATGAACTAAACATTTTTAAATTTTCACCTAATTTTTTGGCATGCATAGGCTTGGTTAGTTATTGCTATGAGCAGGCTAATTTTTCATGAAAGAATTTTCCCGGAAACTGGATATTTCCAGTATTGTATGTATGGAGGAGACAACGTTTATTCCTACCTACAGGCAGAAAAGACTTCTACAAACTAGGTGCTAGGTCTGGTAGAAAGCTTTACAACCTCTGAAAGTGCTTATTTTTTAGGAGACTCTTCTATAAATCATCTCCTAACTTTTTTGGCATTTGGCATGGATCAGCTTTGGCTCTCAGGCATTTTAATGGATTTCACTCCAAGCAAAAATTTCCTTGGAATACAACTGTTAAAATAGCTGAGTGACATATTGCACCCTTTATTTTTTTTATTTTTTTTTTGGGGGGGGGGGGGCAATTAACACTCTTATATGTAAATGTCTTCCCTCCCCATACTAAAAATTTATTTCACCATTCATTCTTCTAACATGTGATACATAGGTACCACCAGCAAAAGTGTGTCTCTTAAAGGCTTGACATAATAAACTTCAAACATTCTGGCATATATTATTTACAAAAGTGTATACTAGATACCCCCTATATTAGTAAGCTTAGGAGATGAGTAATCTTACATTTGGATGACAAACTGTACAACTACACATTTAACTCTTAAATACATGCTATGAAAATGAATTGCAGCATATATAGATAGCTTCATTTATATTTGAAACCAGTTAAAAGTTTTGATAATAAATAGAGCTCCCAAATGTCTTAAATACTACACTGTTTTACACTGTTCATGAATAATACGAATGAGAAAAAAAATTTAATTGCATACACTAAACATATGCTACAATGAAAGAGTGATAAGTTACTATAATGTGCTTTTTTAGAGGAAACTAATCTCCTCTTTTCAGTGGAATCTTATTTCCATATAGTTTTTATATCATTCAACTTACAGACACATAAGGATGTTTACAAACCTGGAACAAAGCCATTTGAAAAGATTTAAAAATTTCTACAGAAAAAAATTATTGAGCTTCTGACATATCACAAACTACATATACCTCTGGTCATACACATTTGTAGGTTACATGAAAAATTCTCTTTCATTTTCATCTCCAAAAAATCCCCATTGTATTTTTATCTGCTCATAAAACGTTCACTAAAGCAAACAGAATGTTCAGGTAGTAATATTCTATTTTATGTTTCCTCTGCTTTGTAAAGAAGCTTTTTTTTTTTATTTTGATTTATGTTTCATTGCCCCCTGCTGTTTGATAAAGTACCTTTTTTTTTCCTAAAGAATCAACTTTTCAGTCTACATTTTTCATTAGTGAAAAAGGAGTTAGACTTGAAATCATCTCTTGTTATGACCTCAGGTTCAATATGCTTTTCTTTTCATCTGAAAAAAAGAAGTATTCCAATAATGCAGTCAATGCAATTAAAATATTATGGCAATGCTGCAAAATGAAAAAATGTTTTTTTAAGTGCCATTTCCTGTCTTACACAAAATTTTGAGAAAATCTAATATTATTTTCATATGTACTATCTCTTCCTTTTTAAGTTATTTTCTTGAGATACAGAATGCCTTATGCGAAAAAGGAGCTTTCCTTAAGGATACAGATCTCTTAACCCCTATTCTTTGAGGAGGGTGCTTGATAAAACTGTTCACATAGATCTGCTCATCATCTACATCAAGAGAGTTCTTTTATGTTTTCAAAATATTTACCTAAGAAAGCTGAAGATATTAGTGGTGTTAATTTTTTTTTCTTCTGGAAGGTATGCAGAAATTTTGCCCAAGCTATACTTGTTTGTGTGGAAAAGAATTCCTACATGACTTCTCCAGTGGTACCATAATGTTATAAACCTGGATATGGCAGGTATTGACTGCATCCACCAGCAGAAAATCTGTGTACTCTATGAATTCTTCCATTCCTTTATGCTTTTGTTTCATGCTAGAGAAGCATCAGCTGTACCAGAAAGAGATATTTTTGCAATGAATGAGATACATAGGCAATGACAGCCAAACCTTGGTGTAAAAATCTTCCAGAAGTCAGAAAATCACACCACTATCATCAGAATTATGGGTCTGTATTGAAAACTGTGGGATTACTTTAAAAAAATATTTTGGCAATATTATTCAGGCTTATTTGTTTGTGTGGTTGTTTTGGGTTTTTTTTGCAAGCTTCTGCATTTCAGCTTTTTTCTGCAACAAAAATATCTTGCATCTAAAAAGAAAAAAAAAAGATTTTGTAAGTTTAAATCCAAATCCACAGACATTTCACAAGACTATTGTAGCCCAGGCAGAAGAGCAGTGGCATTTTTACCATTAACACTACAGCCAACACGTAGGTGTACCTACATAAAGGGTAGCCTGAAGACAGGCTAATATCTGTTTTATCTTGGCTGATGAGCTAGTCTGGATTAAAACAAAAAAAAATCTGGTATCTGGCTGTACCAATGATAGTGTGCCTTCACCTGCTATCATTAAGATGTCATTTCACTTCACATTTGTCAGAGGCAAACTAAGAACATAGCCAACTAATTAGTTCAAATGATTTGGATGACTTGATCATTTCTCTGAGCCCTGAGGCTGCTTTGTCAATAACCACAATTTGTAATGTAGTACAGAGCTGGTATACCCGAGTCAGATAAGATGCTGTGTATATGAGTTACGTCAGTATAGATGCACAGCCCTGTACTAGCTAATATAGAGTGTTCCCTGCTTAAGGACAGAAGTAGCTACAGATAGAGCCACAAAAGAGTTTTTCTGCTTCTCAGCTAACCAGAATCACAAGTGGGGTCTTTGGAACAGGTAACTGTTTCTATTTGCCTATATCACAGAAAAGTGAGTAACTAAATTGATTGCACAAAGATTGACTTCAAAATTACCAAATGGCAGAAAGCTTTTCTTCAAAAATTATTTTCTTGGGGATTTTAGTAAGGTTTTCAATACTGTACCTCACAGCATCTTTCTGGACAAGTTGCACAGCTGGGGGATGAGCAGATTCATGGTTCAAGGGGCTGTAGTGAATGGGGCTACGTCTGGCTAGCAATTGGTCACCAGTGGTGTTTCTCAGGGCTCTATTCTAGGGCTCAGTCTGTTTGATATTTTTTTCAATGTCCTCGGTGGAGGAGTTGAATGCACCATTTGTAACTTTGTTGATGATACTAAATGGGAAGGTGCTGTTGTCTTTCTTGAGGGACAAGAGGTGCTGAAGGGGTCTAGATAGATTGGAACATTGGATAATCATCATTGGCATGAAATTTGACAGGAACAAATGCTGTACTCTGCACCTGGGACAGAGCAATGCCAAGCACAAATAAAAATGGGATGTGTAGGAGTGGTTCAAAGCTGTGCCAGGGGAGGTTCAGTCTGGACTTTAGGAAGCATTTCGTTACCAAGAGGGTGGCCAAACACTGGAACAGGCTTCATAGAGAAGTGGAGCCACGTCTGCCAGTGTTTAAGAGGCGTTTGGACAATGCCCTTAATAATTTGCTGTAACTTTTGTACAGCCTGAGATGGTCAAGCAATTGGACTAGGAACATGCTTTTAGTAGAGGAAGCTACAAGGAAAAAACTTTGGAGAAATATGAGGGAAGATAGTGGAAATTTGGGAGAGAAAGGAAGAAACCTCTACAGAACAAAGGCATTTGCTACTTTAAAAGTAAAGAAATTAATTGCAACCCACAGTATAAAGCTGGAACCTTTGATAATAGTGCTGTTATAAAGATATGAGCCTGTATCCTGTTCCTCCTGTAGCGCACCAACCCACACATCCATATCCACATATTTCAGCTTTGTTTACAATCATATCCCACTGAATCCCAACCTCATATTCATAGAATACAAAACCATGTATTTTTTCCCCAAGAAATTCCTCCCATAGCTTTTGGTCTAGTTTAGTGTTGATTTAATTTTCCTGCAACACGGCACAATGTGTTAATTTTTTTAATGTTTAAGTAAATTGATGTTATTAAAGAAACTTAGAGTTTCTTTGCAGACTTGCCAGAAGGTGGAGATTGTTGGTTACAAAGTTTAAAAAGACAAATTATCTTTGTTATTTATATGGAAAGCTTAAGCATGTTATTACAAATCAATGGTGTTACTGTTTTCCCTTTAACTTTCTGTCTGCAGTATTTATTGTTTTGACATTTCTTGACTCTTATTTTAGAGTTCTGAAATTCATTTGTGTAAGTATTTAGTGGCATAGCTATTGGCATTGCAAACTTAATTGACTTGCATAAAGGCTTCCTTTCATTTTATTTGTAATTTACAAATGAGTATCATGCTACATAGCCTAAGATAGATCCTAAGTATGCATTTCCACATTTGGGATAATTTTTCATTCAGTTCTCTTCTTCCTCAAATTTTCCATTGTGATCAATGCTTTTTTGTTAAACAACTTTAACTGAATTGCATTACTTTTTTCTTTTAGTCATAGAAAGATTAATAAAAAGCCTCGCTTTCTCTGCTGAGTCATGCATGGCAAATAACCTTGAGTAATAAAAAAAGAAAAATAAATGTATAGCATAACAAAACATTCTTTCTGTTAATGGAATTTCCTTCTTTGTTTCCAAAAGTGCAATGAACACAGAATGCTTTTTGGGATGCAGAAAAGGGACATGATCAACAACAGATTTCTAAGTCATGAACAAAATAAGAAACTGTATTTTCAAACCTATTTATAAAAAGATACTTGAAATTAATAAGTGATTAAAAAAAATCTGAATCTTGATTTTCAATGAAACCTAGGAATTGTACATAAAGATTTTGTTTAGAGCTTGAAGTTTTAGACCACTTCCTTGTGAAGAACACTGATTTTGAAATCTTCAGATTTAAGCCACTTCCAGATTGTTTCTGTAGTCCAGGTCTTCTCAAACTTTGTCATGCCATATTCCCACATCCACTGAAATACTATCTACCAGTCTACTATAATCCTTGGTAAACTCATCTTCCAGGAATACAAAGTAGCCAAGTTAAATTTAAGGAAGCCTGGAGTCATCATTTTTTTTTAGGAGGTCTCTGCTAAAAAACAGCAAGAAATTTATTTTGTAAATCTCTCACAACTTTTTAGAAATATGTTTTCTGCCTGGTTTTCTTCCTAGCTATTTGTCAGCTTTGCTGAAAACTGTTTTCTTAGGAAATGTCTATTTGTTCCAGTCTTTCTTGTTTGTTTCTCTTAAGGCTCTGTGCCTCTTAAGGATTGGTCTATTTATCTTTCAAAACTAACTTTCTGCTATTGTTTTTACAAGTTCTAGCTGATAGTAGAAGTGTCAGAGATAAATCCCTTCAACTATTACACAGAAATTAAATATTAGGTCAAATAAGTGGCAAATCTGAGGCCAAACTTTGTGGAGACCTAGTGTCAGATCTTACAATACCATGAAGACTACTGTTTAGTTTTAGATATAAAGAATTCTAAACAATAGCTTTTCTTTGACAGCAATTGCAAGTTTTCCTAGTCACTAACAAAGTCAGTTAAAAAAAGTAGAAAAGCTTCCTAGTTTGTATAGAAATGGAAGAAGCAATCAGTATACGTTCTGTGTAGGTTTCATTTCTGTCAGCCACATTCTGTTCTCCTGCAATACATGTGAGGTCTTGTAATCTTACCTGACAATGCTAATTGTTCCAGCTTGTTGCTTATAGAAACAGTAACAGAATCTGTTTCTAGACTGTAATTTAGCAGAACATTTAATCATGAAAATAACTGTGCAAGAATGCTCATTATGTACTCATGAGACATAAGGCCATTTCTGGAATATTTCTCAGTTTACATAACCTGTTCTTCCCTAAAAAGAAAGCATGCACAAACATTTGTATTATACAAATATATCAAAAAATCTGATAACATATAATAATAATATACCAGTCCAGACATGACTGTTTATGCAGGTTGCACTTCAGAAGTGCTTTTAGTTTGTTAGTATTATTTGTAATAGAAAAAAAAAAATCATAGTAGAAAAAAGTCGTAGAACAGTTTAAACAATAGGTTTGAAATACTAGGCTAAGAATACATTTGAGGCATATCTGAACAGGTCTGTGTTAAGGTTTGTTAATTTAGATCCTTATTTGAAGATTAGATCTTTAATATAATTAGAAATGTGTCAGCATAAAACAGGTTTCAGTTTAAAATTTCACAAGAGCAGCTGCATACTCCAGTTAGGATATGTTTTAGTATATGTTAAGGGATGTAGCTGGAGAAATCACTCTATTTTCTTTAAGCGAAAATTCCTACGTACATGTATATTTTGATAAAACGAGACAAATGGCAAACAGGCTTTGTTATTGTTTTCTAAAAATTCTGGTCTAGATCACAATCCTACTGTTCTAAATAAACTCCAAACAAGCATCAAGAAATAGCCTTTGCTTCAAAAGGTCATAATGTAGTCAAAAATATGGAAAAAAGAAAGAAAAAAATGGAGAAAAAAAATTATTCTGAGGTTAAAGAGAATTAGTGATTTGTATCCCACAGAACTCCCACAGCAATTTAATAGAATAGAATAATATTATTTATGAAAGTGAATCAAGGTTGCCATTAACTATAAGCTATACTTATGTATACTTATTTAGATGGAGTATAATTGAACTTCTATACATACTAAGAGGAAAAAAATGTCACATTCTATTC
>JAOEHY010034475.1:0-18837 GCA_025447955.1 Psilopsiagon aurifrons
GCTGAGATCCCCCCAGTACTCTTTCACTTTATCAGTGCTATCTTCTTTCCAGATAGGGACTGCCCGTCATACGTCAGAGCATTTGAGCACTGGAAGGCTGTGTTTATCTCATGTGGGGCAGATCATACTGCAGTCCTCTCCAAGGTGAGTCTGAAGTCAGCATCTGAGACCTCACCCTACAAGAAAAGATGCACTGTGAAAAGTCAGCACAGAGAAATTAGGATGGCATTCAGGAGTTAGGATAGCAATGGCATTTAGAAATTAGGATAGCAGGCACTTGAACCTGCTTCCATCTGAGTCTGAAGATGATCCCCAGGGGATGCTTACTAAGCTATTGGGAAAACAGGCCTTTTCTCCGATTTCCCTCACCTGCCTGCAAACATGGTGAATGGGAATCCTGGGGCAAAGAGGTGCAGTTCAACCTCAGTACTTTTTGAAAAGACTATCTTTTTTATAGCATATTGGGAACTTCAGAACATGTGAACAGTAGCTAATTCACTAGGGTTTACTCATACATGTGAAATTCTTCAGCAACAGGGAGCTATTCTCAGGAGTTAAATTGCTTTTCTCAGGAGTAAAATGATTTGGGCGTTACAGCGTATGATTAGGCTTGATGCAAAGTGAACTCTACCGTATAGCCTATTACTTCCTACTTGTTTACACTCTTGGTGGTGACCATTTGAATGCTATTAATAATGTAGTGATCCTGTTGTTTTTTCGTCTTGTGTTGGTTGTTTCTTCATCTTCAAGGAGGGGTTGGTGTGCACCTTTGGAGCGGGAGAGGCTGGCCAGCTCGGTCACAACTCCACCCGGAATGAACTCACACCTCGCGTGGTGGCCGAGCTGTGGGGAGCAAGAGTTTCGCAGGTTGCCTGTGGAAGGTAGGAAGGTACCAATAACATGCTTTCTAAGGTCAAGATCTTAGAGGAATCACTAAAGAGAAGTAGGGAGAGAGCCACCAGGATGTTCAAATCCCTGTGTCCCAGTAGGTCAGCTCTGTCAGAATACTGACGACTTTTCAAGAGTAAGCCACCCTCCTGCCATCACCCCAGTGAAAGCAGAACCTTCAGCTTATGCCAAGCAAAGGGAGAGAGCTGCAAAAGCCACTAGAAGCTCTTGGGTTTTTTTCTCTTTTAAGGAGCAAAGGGTGTAATGGGCTCCAAAAGGGAACTGTCAAAAGCCTGCATTGGGAAAGCCACTGAATTCTCATCCACTTTGAGAAACTGGAGGTCCTTAGAAAGAATCAAGAGTGGTGATAATTGTCCAATTTCATTCTGCCTCTCTGGAATTAGGCCATAAAAAGTTTTCTGTCAACTTCCCTGGGCTTTGTATCAGGCATCATAGAAGGTGCGCTTTTAAAAACAGGAGGGCATGAAGGTAGCAATGCATAGCACTTTATTTTTGTATCTGAAACCAGGGTAGATCACAAACATTAGGAGATAGTATAGGAAATTTGAGTCCATATGTTTCTTTATTGCTGAATGTTTATGTAAGGAAGTGTCCTAAGGCTTTAGTTAAAGGGATTCTATACCTGGATGTTAGGACTTTGAAAGACAAGCCTCAGCTATCCACTCTGACTAGCAGAACTAGCAGAACATTTTGTATTGCCTAGCCCAGTGGTATTAGCTTATTACGACCACTTGTCTTTTTCTGAACAGGCAGCACACCCTGGTCTATGTCCCCTCCTTGGACAAAGTCTATTCTTTTGGTTCTGGTGAAGGACAGCTGGAAGACGAGATAGAGCCTAACCAGTTGATACCACTTCCCATCAAGATACCAGTGAATACTGGAAAATCCTCCCAGGGTAATGATGATTACAGATGTGTACAGTCTATATTAGTTTCAGTTTATTGTTCAGCATCTGTGCACCGAACTCTCTGGTGATAATGACTGTGCCTTCAAAACTTCCTTTGCAAATCTATTTTATTCTTTCACAGAAAACAGCACATCACAAAAGGTGATTGAAATCACTGCAGGAGGAAACCAAAGTATTGTCCTTTACAACGAGGGCCAGGTATAGGCATATTTGATCATGGTTTCTAACTTTACCATTGTTCACATTACTGCTGGAAACATTTGGATTTTCCACCCTGCTTTTAGCACTCCAAGTTCATACATATATCTCATCAGTTCTTTCTATGCTTACCCAGAAACTAACTTGTATTGCAATTATATATCTGTTATAGACATTCTATATTATATAATATATATTTCTATATTATATAGTTTATATACTTATTATGCATTATATGTTCTATATTACACATTATGTATTATATGTTATGTATTATGTTCTGTGTCGAATGTATCTTAATCATGCTGGATGACCATTAATTTGTTCGAACTTAAGCTGAAATCTTCTTGTAATGCTTGGCTTCAAAAAAAGAATCTCATCTGCTAGACCTGTAATCTTGTCAATATTTCCATGCATTTCCCACAGAATGCCCATTTGGGTGGAATTGCCACTCTGAAGGATAAAGAAGTGGATAAATGGATTTCTAATTCCAGTTCACAACACTGGGAGAGTATAAAAAAGTAAGTCAGAAGCCAGGTGTTGGTTTGGTTTTGTTTTTTCCCTAATATGTGATTTTATCTAAAAATTACTGTTCTTTGGAAACTGTCGTAGGAGCTGCTGTTCAAGAATTTAGCTGAGACAAAATCTTGTACCAGCACTTCTTATCTAGGTTTTACACAGGAAAAACAGATGTTGACAAGCAACAGCCCTTCAATAACCCTTCTGCAGGAACAGAGAGGACTTACTGCCTAGCTTCAGAAGCCTGTCCTCTTCTTGCAGGGAATGGTTAAGTTCATGAAGAACTGACAAGTGAAAGCAGTGAAAGATTGGGTCTGGAGACCAAGGCCTTGTGCAAAAATTGTAACCCAGAGTACCCTAACTAGAATGTTTTGTGTGTGACAGCTTTTAAAATCAGTGATCCCTTCTTTAGTTGCCCATTTTCAAAACCACTAAGTATGTACAGTTGTGGGAAGCCTTTACACTTATGGCTGAGAATTATGATGTCGTAGCCTTTCTTTCAGATCTTATATGGGAGGCTATTTTCTTTGGACAAGTCTGGCTCCAGCTGCTGATGTTGAGCATTTAAACATCTTGGATCTTTAGATCTAAACTGCTTCCCTGACCACTCTTAGTATGGTTTGGATCATATGGAAAGTGGTTGTTGAGAAAGCAAGAGAGAGGGTTCATTCCAGATCTCAGTGGAAGGGCCTGACAGCAAATCACTTGATAAAATAGCTGCTTTAATAAGAATAGAACTAGGAATACAGGTAGTGAGTAAGTCTAACATCTCTTCAGATGCTGGAAACCCAGCAAATGCATACCCTGATGGATTTTCTCCTAGTGTGCTACAAAGATCATGTTTGTGGAGGGGTTCCTCCAATGCTGCAGTGCCTTTTATTTTAGATAACAAACAAAACCAGGTAATGTCCCAGTGTCAGGAAGAGATACCCCCGTCATAACACCTGCCAGCATGCAACACAGGCTGGCATGGGGCCCTTGAGCAGGTTCCCTTACAAGGCCCAGGAGACCAGAGGTGGCTTGCTGAAGATTACTAATTGTCTTCTGCAATGCTGTCTAAGAAAAGTGGTGCTAGGAAAAGTTCTGTGTGGTCAGGTGCAGACATACTCGTACACACATTTCTTGTTCTTTCAGAATCAAAAGCCTGAAGTTGAAGGCATTAACTTCGGTTTGTTTTCCACTCTCAGGAATATCAGCGTGATCTTCTCATCTGAGGCTTGCATTAATGGAAGCTTCCTGGCGAAAAGGTAGTGTGCACTGACATAGATGTAACAGAACATATTGGCTGCATGTAAACTGACCAGAAAGTGTTATTTTAGGCTATGTATGTAGAGAAGATCAGTTGTATCTGAATTTGCAAGAAGCAAACCTATATTTTTTCAAAGCCAAAGCTAAAATTAAGGGGTTTATCCTCCCAATCCTATTGAAATTTGCTACAGAAGCTAATATTCCAGCATATTATCATATATAGACAATTTTTGAGATGATGATAATACCTTTAGGCAATTTTACAGCTCCCAAAGGATCTGTAATAGCTCTTTCTGTCATTCAAGTGCAAGTCATTTTGGGGTGAAATATAGGAAGCCTACCATTAACAGTGCACAGCCACACAAGACAGGGTATTAATCAGGTCACACCAGAGTGGGAATATCTTTTTAGAACAGATGAAATTACAGATGAATTTGGGACTGAACTGTCCAAGTATTTTCCGATGGTAGGATGCTTCACTATTCAGTCCGTAACAAAAACCAGCTTCTCACACCATTGGTGATCTCTTCTTTCCTTTGTGATAGAGACAAACATTTCAAAACTTCCAAAGAAGTCTCCGGTGTAGACATGTCACAAGTGCAACATTTTTATGAGAAGATCCGCAAGAAGCCAAACATCTTCCAGGAGGTAAAGATTTGGGAAAAGGATTCTCTCTATGCAGAGCTCTGGATTTGCGCATGAAACTTGGGAACTTCATGCGAAACTAATTCATAACTGATTTTGGCAAAACATAATTGCATTTTTAACCCTTCTCTCTTTTGTTTTTTTCTTCCTCTGAAGGTGAAAAAGGAGATTGAGAAGTTACTGCCATCATTGTCTTCCTCTCCCATCTCACCTGAAAATTTCCGAGTCTACTTGATCTTGCCTTTCCTTCTGCAGGGAGAGGACGACAGCTCTCACCGTTCTCTCAGCCTTCTAGCACAAGCCATCACAAAGCTCCAGTCACAGGACCTGCAAACTCTTGGTAGGATTTTATGATGATAGGACTGATTGATTTGAATGCCTGGTCATTTTTGGATGAGTAGCAAGAGTTAGTATCGCTAATTTGTTCCAGAGTTCAGCCTGAAAGAAATGCTCTTGGTAGAAACAGAAATATGCAATGAGACACATGAAAAAACCCAAAACCCTCAGTCTGAGGTTTGCTAATTTTTGTAGTGCAAAATTAAGCACTTTTTTGGTTTAGTTCATTTGATAAAAAGAGAAAATGCAGCTTCATCCAGAAATTGCAGTTATTTGTGTTTACCTGTTACAGATACTTCACTAGCTGTTTTCTTTACAGAATGCCTGTGGTCAAATCTAGAAACAGCATTTTTAAAGGAATTGGTCATTCTGTATCAGAGGGTTTCCCAGAAAAACCTATTTCGGTTTTTAATAGAACTCTCACATTTCCGAAGAGACCCCTTCACTCTGCAGCCACATGAAACAGAGACTCTGCAAATACTGCAGATTCTTTACCAGGTAAGAAGGTGTTTGGATCCTGATTAGACGAGTATCAGTGCAAGTCAGGATATTTTAATCCTTTTTACTTGTTGAATTTTCTGGGTTTCCTCCTTACAAGGGAAGCTGAGGCCTTGTCATTTGACGTTGCTTCAGGAATCTCTTTAGCTCTACAGCAGCATAGCTTTGAAGGAACCGTGCTCTTGAGTTGTGCCTGGCTGACTCTCCGCAGAAATTAAGAGCTTGAAGTATGCTCAAGTGGGGTGTGTGTGTGTGTGCTTTCTGCGGTGTGAGAAGTGCATGCGTTGGTGTGTACAGAGCTATGGATGTGGTGTCCATTACATAGCATGCCCATTCTTCTCTCTGCTGCTGAGATCCCTCACCCAGTAACTGCTCACAGCATTTAAAAGGCAACCGGCATGCTTGACACATGGTGGCTGCCACAACAACACTGTGTGATGCTTTAAAAGCCTGTTACTTAAAGAGATTTTCTGGGACAGCAGAATTAGATCATCTTTAGCTGCATTTGAACAATGGGAAGAAAGGGGGCAGCAACTGTATTCTTATTGACAAACATCCTTTCACCTGCTGAGGTGTTCAAAGTTTAGGGAAGTCAAGAGCTCAGGCGTGCACTTTATAGAATCATAGAGTACCAGGTTAGAAAGGACCTCAAGGATCACCTAGTCTAGGGCATGCTTTTCCAAGAAAGTCTGGACCAGCTGTTCCAGCACCCTGTCCAGCTGAATCTTTAAAGTGCCCAGCATTGGGGAATCCACCACTTCACTGGGGAGATTATTCCAGTGGTTGATTGTTCTCATTGTGAAGATCTTCCTTGTGTCCAGTCGTACTCTCCCCAGCAGTAACTCGTGCTCATTACCCCTCGCCTTCTCTATGAGACTGTAAAAACGGAGTCTCCATCTTCTTTGTAGCCACCCTTTATATACTGGCACGTGGTGATTAGCATGAATCAGAGAAATTGTTAAATTTTGTTCAGAATTGAATATCCTTTTGGCTGAGAATGCAGATTTGGGCCTCAAAATTTAGACTCTTGAACCTGTATTTATACAGATAAATAAACGCTAAAGTGCTGCAGGCCTACTTCTCTGTAAGTGGTTGCATCATTTGGATCTTCACATGTTCCTTGTCCCCCACCAAATTGTATCTCTGCCAGGTGACAAGTCTGGACGTGAATAGGGAACTTCAGATTGTCCTGCAACATGAAAGATGCTCAGAGTGAAACATACCTTTCTGATGGAGCCCTGATAAGGGATCTTAATTGTAAATGAAAACTGCCTTCCTGCTAGTTTGTACATGGCTTTCTGAGACAGCTCAGTGTTGAGCACTGTGCTTCTTGTAGCACTTCTGTCCTTCCACTTCTGTGCAGGCTCTGAGAGCTCTGTTTGCAGAAAAAGCCCTGTTACTCCTTCAGTCCTGTCCTGTCATACAGACACATCACTCAATCTGCTGATGCCCCTTTTCCTACTGTGTGTGTCAATGCAGGTAAACTCCAGAACTGGCTTCAGAGTACAAGAAAACAACTTCTATGTGCCTGAGGTGAAAATGACTATCATAATGTGTATGACCTTTAATGTGAAAGAAGTAAGTATAAAATCTTGCTAGCAGCCCAAACCACTTTTTTCTCTTTTATTTAAATTAGTTGCTATATCACAGGAAGCAGCAAGAAATGGAAACATGGATAGTAGGGGCTTCCGTAGGCAAAAACCGCACTTTTCTGGCAACTCGGCTGAAATTTGCAGGGCAAACTGCCTCATTCTTTCTTAATCTTTCATTTGGTAATTACCAACTTTATACCAGTTAACCAGAGCAGAGGAGGAAGTTTGAGAAACAGTGTAAAATCAAAAGCCACGGGACATTACTTGAAGTCACTGCCTCAACACACTGGAGGTGTAACACTTTGAATTAATTTGTATACCAGTTTCTACCTTTGGTATTACAGATAATACACCCAACTGTTTTTAACAACGTACCATAACATGGGTATCCAGGACACTTACTACCTATTTCGGTTTAGCTGAATTACGGAAGATGCTATTTAAATCACTCTGTTTCATTCCTGGGACACTGTAACACAGACATCTGCCTGCACAGACAGTTTAGTTGCTCCCCTGTCAAGTTTTCCCACTCTCAGAAGCACTTAGAAGCTGCTCTCAGAAAGTGTGCCTCTGTAGGTGTAGTTTTCATGTACACACCATGTTTCAGATACAGGAGTTGGCCAGAGTACAGGCTGGCAGGTCAGTCTGCACATGTACCCCAAACTCTGATTCTGCAAGAGAAGATCAACATATTCTTTCCTTTCTTCCTTTTCATTTCAGATGGCCCTATGGAAGCTGACTGAATATCCATGCATCTTTGACATGCAAGACAAGATTAATGTTCATTTTACAGAATGCAAAGCTCTGTCCAGCAGCTTTACAGAGGTAAGTATTGGCATTTTTTTTATGCTTTAGAAGAAATACACACATTGATACACTGCTAACAGACTGTTACTTTGATCTTCAGGAACACGTACTAGCAGAGGGCAATGAAGAGTGGGTTTTTCCAGTCAGAAGAGAATGCCTTCTGCAAGACATATGGACCCATTTAAATAACGCACCAACCCAGCAATTCAGGAAGATCTTACAGGTAAGAGACCAAATTGTATTGTTTGTTAGCTCTAAATATACTGCTGCAGTATTCTTTGGTTTTCAGTGTTACTGAAGTACTGGTAGAAGGATTTCAGTACTTGCTGAATGTACAACAAAACCACTCATCACATTATTATAGAAACATGTTCCAAGGGGGATATAGAGTAAAGCTGGAGGGCAGTATCATACATACTTATTCCAGGCAGCCATCAAGTGTTGTTGGTGCTGGTTAAATGCAAATGGCAGCGCTATTTACCATGAGGTTGCTTTGAGGTAGTAGGATTGCTCAGGAAACTGGCAATTGGCAAAGTCTGTTACTATTACTTTAAAGGCCCGTTTGCTGTATGTGAAAAGCTTGATGGCCGGGGAGCCAACCTTAGAGGCCAGCAAATGACACAACCACAGAAACCATTTCTCTCATGGAGATGCTGTCCAAAGGGAAAGGAAGGAGAGGGCCAGCCAGAGAGATGAAAAGCTGAGTATAATGCTGCTGTTCTCCATTTTCGCTTTAGTCTGTTATTTCCGTGGAAACCTGAAAGTTCTGGCAGCTGTATTTTCTGCAGGCATTGCAATGCTAGCCAAGGGGTGGGAAAAGGGCACCTGCCCCAGGGCAAAGCTCAGAGCAGAGACCATGTGAATGTCAGTCACTAGCACAAGGGCAATCAGTCTGGCACACCTCTGCATCAGAAAACTGCTAACCTCACTGCCCTGTTACACACTTCTGGTTCTTTCCAAGTGAGCCTTCTTGCCAACCAGAACTATCAGGGCTTTTCCTTCCTGTACACCTAAGAGAAGATTCACAATGCCTCCTAGAGCTACCTTTCCTCCCCCCTTCATCACTGTATCAGCTGTAGGAGGCATTTATTTACTGAGGCAGTAAGGCTTGTGCCCTGTGCTGCCCTCTAGACCCAGAGTTTCTCTCCACCGATAGTACAAGGAGCCCCAACGAAGTGCTGCACTTAGTTGGAGTCAGCCGCGAATATACCTCATGTGGGCACTGCCTTTCATGCTGTGCATCACAGCATTATTTGGCCAGAAGTGGCCTTACCAATTTGACCGCATTATTAGTATCCTACCAAGAGATACTTGTTAGTCTTGATAATCTTGTTATTAAACATCAGCCCAATTTATGTTCTTCTGAGAGTGAGACAAATGCATTTCAATACATGCACCAGTTCAAAACCAAACTAGCACTTTTAATTTAGAGAGAGAAGATCCATACTGCTACTTGTTATCATTGTTTATTATTTAAGATAAGTTAGTTCAGTCAGGGTACAGTTCTTCCTCATAAAAAGCGTCATTACATAGATTTTCATTAGTGCCACCATAAATGCACAACACTTCATGGGATACACTAGAAGTAGTTAGTGCTTCTTGTTACTCTTTATCTGCCTTATCAGTAAATTAAATACTAGGCTGCTGCAGAGGCCTTTATAGTTCCAGAGTACTAGGAAAATAATGACAGTCACTAGACCCAGAAGAAGACTGCCTCAAACTAACTGCAATATCAGACGAGATTAAATAAACTATGTCACTTGACGGAAGCCCGGGAATTAGCAAATGCATTGCACTAGTTGTGCCTAAAAAGCTTAATCCCCATCCATGTCCACAGGTGGAAGAACACATAAACTGGTATCGTAATAGGAAGGAGAAGACTGTAGAAACATAGGCTGTTTGTGCTGGTGCAGCCCTGTGGGAAGGTCTCATCTACGCTGGCCGAGTAAAACAAGCCTGCTAGGGACAGCAGGGGCACAAGTACTGTCAGTGTGGGCAGGCAGGGGAGCATGCCTCCTCTGGCCATCAACCCCACTTCACTTTGGTCGGTGGCTGGGGGGAGTCCTCAGGCCTGCTTCAAGTCCTCAGCTGGGGGCTTCTTCTGAATCATCCTGGCAGCCTCTGGGATCATGTTGGGGATGCCATCGATGATGGGGTACGCAATGCCCAGCTCCTCGTTAATGAGCTCGTTGGTAGCTTCTTCGTACCTGGCCAGGCAAGCCGGGGGAAATAAGAGAACAACTGGAGTGAATAACCTGGGTTTACCCTTTGGCAGCCCCTCTCACTCGACTTGGGGCAGCAGCAGCCCGGGGCGTGCAGTGACAGTGCGACCGAGCACTTTCCTTTTCCCTTTCCCGTTTTCTTTTCTTTCCCCTATACCTTTCCCATTCTTTCTTTTTCCCATTCCTTTTCCCTTTCCCATTCCCTTCCCCTCCCCTCACCTCAGCGGCCGCTTGGAGAGCGGGCACACCAGCAAGCTCAACACCGACGGCTCCAGCGGCTGCGGCCCCGAGCCCTGCCGCTGCCCCGGATCCGGCCGCGGCCCGCGGCCGCCGCTCAGAGCGCGGCCGCCCGCTGCCGTCTGCCGCAGCACCGCCGCCGCGCCGCGCCCTCCGCACCGCAGCATGGCCGCTCCCCGAGCCGGCTGCTTCCGGTGCTCTCGCAGCCGGCCCGGCTGCTCTGGGTGCGCGCATAGGGTTCCGCGTACCGCCGTGCCGTTGTCCCCGGCGCAAATGGGGGTCTCGGTGCTCGCAGGTGTCGTTCCTCAACGAGGGGGGCCTGGACCAAGGCGGGCCGTCCCAGGAGCTCTTCAGCGTGGCCGTCAGGACTCTCTGCCAGCCTGTCACCGGAGTCTTCCGCCGCGTGGCCTCCGGCCTCATATGGTTCCCCAGCCAGGTGAGGGGCCGGCCCGGGGGGTGCGGGGAGCCTGCTCCCGGGAAGGGGCAGTCACGGCTTTCTTTCTGTGCTTGTGTTTAAGCAGGCGTCGGGCTGTGAGGACACGTTCTTCCTGACCGGGACGCTGTGCGGGATGGCCCTGTATAACTGGTGCATAGCGCCCTTCGCCTTCCCCCGGGCTCTCTACAAAAAGCTGCTGGGGCTGGCGCCCACCCTGGAGGACCTGGAGGAGCTGCTGCCGGACGTGGGCCGGTACGGGCCGGGTGGGAGCTGCAGCCCAGGCGGGTCCCCCAGCTCGGATGTGTGCCCGGGGATGCGTAGTCAGGGTGCCCGTGGTCGTTCCATCTGACGTAGCCTCAGGTTTCCAAGGTGGTCCTTGTCCTGGGCATGGATGTTGCTCTCAAACGGAGGCTGTCGTTGCCAAAATAAAAAGCCATGCTTAGGAGGGGTCAGATTTCTGCTCCGTGTGCCTACGTAGTTCAAACCACTTTGAGCTGTAGTGTCAACTTGGAAGAGCTAAGCACCTCATTGCTAATGTGGGATTTTTCTCTGATTTGCTAATCGTAATTTTCCACAATGTTGCTGTGCACAAGCACAGTATTACTGTATGCTGCAGCTGTGCCAAATCTGAGGACCTGCATGTGGGATTGCCATGTGCTGAGAAAGGAGATCTCAGGCAGATACAGCAGGGAGAGGTGCTGCTGCCACCAGCATAAAGCTTCTAGCCCCTGAAGTCTAGCTTCCCAAAGAAGTGCTGTCAGCAGCTGACAAGATGAGGACCCCATCCCACGAGCTAGTGGCTGTGTTGAGGTGAAAAAATGTCCTCAGTGGGCTGAAACATCAAGTGGCCTGCAGTACTTTGAGAGGTGATGCAGCCCATAACAGTTCTCCCAGATCATCCCCCTGGTCCACACTTAATTCCTCTCTAGGTGATATCTGGAAGAGCAAGGCTGTGGTCCAAGCCCACTTCCCACTGAACTTTATCTAGAGTTATCTTCACAGGGCATGAGAACCGACTTGCCTGGCATCCTTTGCAGTGAAGGCATTTGCCCTTAGCTCCTGGCAGTAGTGGGACATGAGTATAGATCAGTTTAGGGCCATATATGAAGGTTCTGTGTGAGTATAGGTTCTGTATGTGTCTGCATTTAAATACAACTTGTCAAAGGACGGTTTGCACTGGAATTTTAAAGTGCATTGAGTGGTCACATTTCTTCTCTTTTTTCCCTTTGTTTTTTGAAAGGACTCTTCAAGGAATTTTACATGAAGAATGTGATCATATCCTTGAAGGCCTGGACATGAACTTCACGGTAAGACATTATTGTGCCATTCAGACATACCATGCATGTACTTGGGCATGACAGCATCCACTGCAAATGACACAACTTGTCTGTAAACTCCAACTAGCAAGAGTGCTGTGTCAGGCCCTGCAGAAAGAAAGAATGATAGATATAGCACATATGTGTCTGTCATATATAAGTATAGCATCTAATGTTTTCATTTATTTGTGTAGATAATGGAAGAAGGAGGTTCCATGGGTGTTGTTGAACTTAAAAAAAGTGGTGCAAACATCCTTGTCACTAGGGATAACAGGTTGGTTTTATTTTTCTTTATCCTATTGTCTTATGAGTGTGCAAAATACCATATCTATACCCATCCCCATATATTCTTAGAAAATACTGAATGTCAGCATTGTGCCATTGATCTTGGTCCAGTAGGTTGTATGCTTTTGGGTTCTTACTGTACAGGCTGCATATGTGCCAGGCATTGGCAGTTTGTGCAAGCAGACTGGATAAAAAGGGGATCCTTGGACATCCTGGCATCTGTACTTATAAAGGTGCCTGTCCTTATCAGGGAATTCCTATCAAATGTATAAAATACCCTTGAATGACATTTTTTTCAGGGAAATACAGACAGCTTTGTTATGTGTATGGAAAGTGTCTTGCATAACAGAAAAGGAACAATTTGTCAATAAGGTATTGTGTCAGTATGAACCTCAGCACGGGGGACAGAGAGAAATTCTGTGGCCTGGGTTGTGCACGTGACCTGAGGACCCTTCTGAGGGATGCATGAAAGGTCTGTTTATGAAGCTTGAAGTATAGTGTTTACACTGAGTTGATTGTACATGTGCAACGTCACTAAACGAATCCCTATCACAGAGAGAAGGGTGAAACTGTACTGATTAGCAGATGTGCAAATGTCTATTTTGATTTCAGGGTAATTCTTGGCCATTTACTATGAGTTTTGCTGAATTTACACCAATTAAGTCTGGTAGATTCCATCTCAATAGTGAAGTGTCTGATAGGATTTCACTAGAGTGTTCACATGAAGTACAAACAGTATGATCAAAATGAATCCATGGTGGCCAGCAGTCTCTTTTATTTGTGATGATCATCCCAGCTTATTCAGTGAATAAATATTTGCCAGTGATGACTGCTGTCAGTAAAGACTGTTTTTTTCAGTAAATCAGGTCATACAGAATAAAGGAATAAGGAATAAAGTTCTCTGTAACTCTCCTTTTAAAACCTCACCTATTGCATTGCTTTTTGATTCAAAATATCTTTGCAGGAAAGAATTTGTTGACTTGTATGTGAATTATGTGTTAAATGAATCAATACGGAAACCATTTGAGGACTTCATGCAAGGGTTTTTAAGAGGCTGCCCAGGTAGAAAGTGGAAGATGTTTCTCCCTGCGGAGCTCCAGACTGTTCTCCAGGGGCATACAAAATATGACTGGCATCTGCTGGAAAAGGTACTGGATACAAGCATAGTATACTTGTGCTATATATCTGCTGAGCATAAACTCCTGATGTGCTCTTTCATTGAGTGCATAGGATATGAACACAAAACCAGAAGTGCAGGGGGCTTTCTCTGTGTTTGATTTTTGTTGTTGTTTTGAGTCTGGTTTTAATCTAAATCAGGTACAAGAATAAAGGAGACTAAAAATCAAGCTGAAGTTCAAGGATTGTCGTATGAAACTTTGAAAAACAAATGAACAAGGAGATTCCAGAGGCTAAGAGGACCTGAGTGTCTGCAAACAGAGTTACAGAATTTATTGGGTAAACCGTTGTTGCTTTAAGTAAAAATGGAAATAGTGAGGGTTAATGGGCTTGTTTTATTTTTATCTCTTTGACAGAGCATGATGTACGGAGGGTATAAAAGGTTGGATAAAACCATCAGGGATTTTTGGACTGTGTTTTACAAACTCCCAGAAGAAAAAAAGAAAATGTTTCTTGGTAATATATCATGCATTTTAAACCTTCCCAGCCTTTTTCCCTCCCCCACAATACACATTTTAGATGCTCACACACGAATACTGCTATAGTTCCAAATGGCTTTTTGACATTTTCCCCACCCCTGCCACGTTTCCTAGTGAAAGCCACAAAGAAGTGACAAAAAGAATTGCACAGGTACAGCTCTGACCCTTCTCACAACCCCTGAGGTTTGCCTGAGTGCATCTGACCGCTTCGAGCCTTGCAAATACTTTATCCTTTACTTTCATGGTTATCAGTTGTTGGTCAGAGGCCTCAGCTTGTGTGAGCAGCCTGTGTTGAAGTAAGCAGTTTAGCTTTCTCAAAGAACTGCAGAAGCTAGCTCATCCTTTTTAAATGTAGGTCAAGCCTAGCATGGCCTTTCTCATATGCAAAATCTATGTAAGTAGAAGAAGGCTTGTAATTATTATTAATTTGCAAGAGGTACAAATTCAGCAAAGCAGATAATTAGCTTATGGATATAGCCATATTTTAACAGTAATTTTCCCTCATGATTTTCATCCTATGACAACATTATCTTGGTGGGGGTAGTTCTGTTCTGGTTTTAATTTGCTAACTTGTTTTTGGTTTTCCCCTTCAGTTTTTTTGTCAGGATCTGATCGAATCTCTGCGTATGGACTGGAACATTTTAAGTTTTGTATTGTAGATCCTCGAGTAGAAAATCCAGATGAGCTCCATCTTGTTGCCAATACCTGCCACCACATTTTGTTCCTTCCCAGATACAGCAACAAAAGAATACTCAAGAAGAAGTTGCTCTATGCCATAGAGCATAATGAAGGTTTTGGTGTGTCCTAACTCTTGGTCAGGAGTGCTTTAAAGCAAAAATAAGAAAACAAGTCTTTGTTTCACTTGTCATATTTTTCTCTTAATAATCCCAATTTACTGGTTTCTACTCTGTCTTATTTTTACTGCACTTGAGTGCATGTATTCACTGAGATTTTGTATTGATTACAAAAATTAGACGAGATACTTGATTCTTAGATCATAAAGTTAGGAAAGAAGAATCCTATTCAACATGCTTCGGGGAACCAAGCTGATAACCACGTATATTTACATACACATGCATCCTGTTTGCACTGTGCTGGTCTTCTTTCATTGGTAAACTTAGAGCAGTGGGGATTTTGTGGTTTATGCATTACCGAACATACAGCCAGTGCACGCTAAGCAGTTGTCATTGCAAGAGGAAGCTAGGCTAAAGTTTTAATCTGTATTGGTGAAGAATTCTCTTGGGGAGCAAATAATGCTGGGAAGAGGTGTTCCTGTAAACTGTGAATTGAAGGAGCAGCACCTGGATGTGGCCTTTGACCTGTTTGGAAGAAGTTCTTAGGATGAGGACTTATTGTTACGAGACTTTGTCAAAAGGTGTATTTGTAAAGCATTAATGGACTTGTTATTTAGTGTGATAGCACTGTGATAGTTGTCATGTTTCTTTATATCTTCTAAGGAGACCTTTGTTAATTAAAATTTTAGGCTTGCAGAACAGCTTTGTCTGCAGAACCCTGTGGACTTGAGGCTTGGAGGGCTGCCGGATGCTTCTTGTTAGAACAATGCATAGCACTGGCAGGGGGTTGGAACTAGATGGTCTTAAGGTCCTTTCCAACCCTAGCCATTCTGTGACATTGACAATGTCGGGCAGGATGCAAGGCAGGAGGTGTATTTTTCTGTGTATTTTTATTTGTGTAAATATATATAGAGAGAACATGGCAATCATTTTTCAGTAGTCTTTCTTGCCTTTGGTGTGTTAAATATTTTGGTGGACATATATATATATATACACAAAGAAGACTTTTACTGTGTGAATTAAATGATGATTGATTAAATTTCTACACCTGTAGTTGTGTTCTTCTGTAGTTAGGCAGCTGCTTATGCATGACAGCACATCTGTTTTCTATCTTAATTGATACGAAGAAGCTATTCACAAGAGGAGTCAAAGGCTGATGCAAGTGTATTTCAAATAGATGCATTGCATAGGCTGAACAAGTCAAGCTCTTCCACATTTGGTGCAGAATATGCTTTAGGTTAATGTAAAAATGGAAAATGAGAAAAAGATAGCAGATTTATCTTCTCTTCTGTCTTGACTTTGTGTTGGGTATCACATGCAGATGCTCTTGGACCATGGAGGCTGCCTCTTTGAAATGCCAGTAGATGATGTAAACCTTTTTTGGAAATGACTGTTAGGATAGTGTTTCCAGCTCAATTAAAAGGGCATTGTCACATATTAAGAAAAAGAAAGCTTCCTTTTAGGTTACAGTGTAGTGAAGCACATACCTCAAGCACTGGGAAAGCAGGTGGCATGGCAATGGTGATGAAAGAGAAGAGAACTAGTGCCTTGGAGGATGCCAGCTGCCAGCCAAGGGGAGTGAGGGGTGCTGGCCCATGTAGAGCTACCCCTTGTCTGCCTTGCCAGCCTGGGGTAGACAGGACACCACAGGGATGTTTGCATCCTCTAGGAAAGGCACCACCCTGCTGCAGGAGTATTTCTGTGGGAAGAAGGAACTGGCAGAGGCCCAAGCTGTTGTCCCCATTTTGCTGCTGGGTCTCCATACAACACCTGGCTGATGTCACACCATCACAGCTTTCTGTAATGGCAGCTTAGCTTCACCAGGCTGCTCCTGGTTTTCTTTTTTATGCTCATCTAAGCCTCTCTTAGGGCTTAGAAATCCAGAGTGATCTTCTGTGCTGTGCAAGTGCACAGAAGTTATATTCTGTTTGTATTTCAACCTACTAGAGATTAAGTGATAATAGGTTTATTTAGAGCATGGAGGAATTTCCTTCTCATCAGTATGATGCAACATCACATGGGAGATTAAAGCCCAGTGTAACTTTCAAGGCTATTTTTAATTTGCCCTCAAATAGGCCCTGCCTTTATTTCAAAGTATATTGAACCTGCTGCAGGAATGTTTTTATAGACCACTTCTCTGATCAGATCATCACCTGTAGAGAAGTGCAAGAGCCTGATGGAGCAGCTGATGTGACCAGGATGGATCTGGAATGACCATGATGAAAAGCTCTGACAGCAAGCAGGACTGACAAGGCATAAAGCATCATTATCTCTGCACAGCCCTGTTAGAAGGTCTGTGCTATGGCTTATGGGAGCAGAGGACTACCAATGGCACCTGATGAAGGACTCTGGAGGAAGACACCTACCAGAAGAAAGTTCACAGGGCAGGTGGAAGCTGCCACCCTGTTTTCCTTTGTGGAGATAACTCTAGTGAATAGTAACTTGTATTATCATGACATTCAGAAAAGCTCACCACATGCTTGCCCACATGGTTCTTGACACTGGGCTGTTGTTCAGCTGGTTGAGGGGAGAAGGGTGCTTTGGAAATCAGGATGACCTGCAGATTTTGGCATCTTGACCTGGTCTCTAGATGACCTAATCCACCAAAGAAATGGTGAGATACACGTTCTTCTGGAGAAGGTTCAGTCTCACCATGGACCTGCCTAGGGCAACCCTTAGCCAGGGGGGAGATGTGGACTCCAGCCTGATGCCACCTGACTGGCTCCAGGTGAGAAAGACTCATTGTGTGATGAAATGAAGAAATCTTCAGTGATAGGGGCCTGCAAAATGAAGAAACTCCCCAGTGGTTGAGGCCTCCAGAGGGAGCTGTGCACAGCAGCATGCAGGGACACACAATAGCTTCATTTTGGTGTCTTCATTTAGAAGTGTATCTTTAAGAAGGAACAGCCTTGAAAGTTCTCCTCGAAGCTGCAATGTAGCCAGTTAAAAATTGGTTTAAGCAGGAGCCTTCTTGCTCCCTCATCTACTTTCCCCTCCCTGCTGTTTTGTGTGCACCTTCCCGTCCTTGGCTGCTCAGTCAGAAAGAGAGGAAAGCAGCCTTTGTTTGTTGACAATTTTACAAAGGTCTCCAGATGATGAAATAAATAAACCAAACGAAGTATTTTTTCCTCTACACTTTGAGTTATTCTCGAAGCTGGTTGTCACACTGGTTAGGTAAATGCTATTATGCCACAGCTATTATTAGTGTAATTTTACACCACAGAGTAGCTCTTTTTATGCTAAACAAACACAATCCATGCAAATGCAGGTGAATTACCTGATACGTGACACATTGCATGCTGTGTACACAAGCCCTGCCAACTTCCAGAGGCGCAGAGTACAGGAGGTGAGTACTATGGGTGCTGGACTTGCTTTAGGGACCTCTTTCCTCCCCCTGAGCCCTTGCAAACATGTATGCGTGGTTTGCTCAGATACTGCCTGGGTCGGTTCCAGTGCTGGCTGCCGTTTCGATGGCCTGGTGTGTGCATTGCTCTTGCAGTGTCTTCTTCTATGGATGGCATTAAAATCAGAAAATGAGGACTTGGAGCTATATAATTACTTGCTCATTCGCTTCTCCCCCCTCCCCCCTTCTCTTTCTCCCAACAGAGATTTATACTTTAACCACAAATATCTTCCTAAGGTTGAAACTTTGTATAAGATGTACCAGTTCCTATACAAACAAGCCTGCCAGGTGCCCAGAGGCCATGTAAAATGCAAGATGAAAAAAAGCAGAGGGTGAACTGCTATTAGTATTAGTAGATGATATTTCTTGCTTAATAAAACCAAGAGAGTCATTCTTAAGCAGTGGAAAACTGGCTTTCCCTTGACACCTTCATTTATAATAGCTTAAATTCGATGATGCTTGCACTTTGCCCATTGGTTCCTATGGTCTGTACTCTCGGCCTGCTTTGCTCGGCCCGTAAGCTTTGCCAGGTCCCTGCGGGGCCACGACTCTTGGCCTTGGTTTGCGTGACCCCGCTATCCGCGGTGCTCGACCTCTGCCAGCGCTGTCCCTCGGCTCCTTGGGCGTTCAACCGGCGGCGGGCAGGTCCCCAGCAACGCCTTGGCCTCAGGGATGAGAGGAGATCGCGAGCAGACCTCTCCTCGGAACGGGGCACCACTCACGCAACGCCCCCTCCGCCGCAAGCAGGCAGCAGTCCCTCAGCACCGGCAGCCGGGCCCGGCCCCGCCGACCCAGTGAAGGGGGGGGACGGAGGGCGACGCAAGCCGCGG
>JAOEHY010034475.1:18937-38872 GCA_025447955.1 Psilopsiagon aurifrons
TCCCCGGGGTAGGCATGCGGGCGGGCAGTTCCTGCCACCACCACTCCGGCCGCGCCCCGGGGAGCCCCTGCCCGCCCGCCCATCTCTCCCGGCAGGTGCTGCCGGCACTAACGCGGCGGGGCGCGGGGCTGGGAAGGGAGCGCTGTTTGCACTAAGTATGCCGCAGTCGCGTTACACGTGAGCCACGCGGAGTCGTGGCGGGGCCGGTGCGGGTCAGCTGCAGCAGCAGCAGGAGGCGGAGGGGGGAACGCGATGCTCCGCTCCCGGGCGATTGCGCTCGGCTTCGGGGCTGCTCGCGGGGCGGCGCGGCCTCCGCGGGAACGGGAGCAGGGGGGCGCCTGACAGCGCCGGGCGGGGCGGGGCGAGGCGCAGCGCCCGCCGCCGATTCGCCCTCGGGGGCCGCCCGACGCTTCCCATTGGCAGCTCTGAGCCGTCACTCCGGTAGGCGGCGGCGCTGCCGTGGGGCTGGAGCTCCTCGTTGCTGCAGCGGCAGCGGCGGGGCTGGTGGCAGGTGAGCGGTGCGGAGCGGAGCGCGGCCGGGGAACGGGGTTTGGCGTGTGGCACCGATGGCGGCTGCTTGTCCCGCACACCCTGCTCCTCGCTGCCACAGTCCAGCAGGGGTGCGCCCGGCGCCGGATCCGCTGCGGTGGTCAGGCCTGGCCCAGCGAGTGCCGTGGGAGGGAAAGCCCAGCTCCCCGGCGTGGCCGCCGGTGGGGCTGCTGTCGGCCCCGGTACCGAGGCGGTGTGGTGGGGAGATGGGGTTGCGGCGGCTCGCGGAGCGGCGCGGTGGAGCTCCGCGGCCCCCCTAGCTCGCTACCCTACCGGCGCAGGACGCGCGTCCCTGGGCAGGGCCTCCCTGGGCCGGTGCCGGAACCGGGCACAGCGGTGGGGCCGCGGCCGGAGCCATCGGGTCCGGGGGCCGATGCTGGAGGGGTCGGAGGCCGGTGCTGTCGGCCCGTGTCCCCCCGGGGGGTTGCCATGCCCGCCGCTGGGTCCCGCAGAGCCTGCCGGAATCTCCGGTCTGGGGATGGGCAGCGGCGGCAGCAGCGAGAACGGGAGCGTGTGGGGTGGAGACAGGGAGGTGTTCGTGCTGGGGTTGCAAGATGGAGATGGTGTGGGTCTTGTCTGGTTTCAGTCATCTATTTTCAAGTGTTTTCTCCAGGGCACCTCTAGCTGAGGGTCTGTGGTTATGCAATGGAGGTGCTCTGTTCCTGCTGGAACTCATTTGCTGTTACACTTTGCTTTCTCTTGCTCTATAGCCTGGTCTACACTGGACGTTGAGTTGGAGTAAAACGGAGGCAAAAGGAAGACGAAAGTGGGCTTGGAGGCTTAGTGGCAGAAAGAAGCAGTAAATTCCTTCATTATTGGGCAGTGCTGATAGAAGAAGCGCATTAGCTAGCTGAAACCTCACAAACAACAGCCGAGAAGGAAGATCTTGTTTATTCATGCCCTGCCAGTTGGCAGATCTCTTTGTTTAAAGAGCATTCTGTCTTGAGTGTTGCTTATTGAAAGCACAATATTTACTTAACTAACTTTCCGAGAAAGGGTGCTGCTGCGGTCACAGCAATGGCTTTAGAATATGTTTGTATGGTCCTGTGAAGAGACCGTGAATGTCGTGATAGCTGTTAAAAAGAAAGGAAAGAAAAGAAAAAAAATGAAGGTGAAATAAAACACATTCTGTCACGATCTTACATGTTTTATTTTACCCAAACCAGCAGGGTTATTTTCTTGCCAAAGGATATATTCTTAGTGTGTTAGCTGAGCCTTATTATAGCAGATCTTCTACCCACAGTGGATTTCCTCAAAATATTCTCCACAGTGTGACATTTTCCTATCTCTAGCTGTGCTGTGTGCATGCTTCACTGATTTGAGGGTGAATTATTCCTGGAATGTCAGGGTTTCAGAATGTTGGGTGCTCTTCCCCCCATTCACCCCTTTTTTTTGTTTTGCTGTATATGTGGAGTCTGCAAATGGTCAGCTTTGCTGCATTGCATCTGTTCTTATCTCTAAAACCTGAATACCAAGCTGGCTGTGTTGTGATCTGTGAAGAGCACAGAATAGGTGATATGGTCGAGTACTGCAGCTCTTGTGCTTTTTGTGATCCGGTTTTTAAAAGGGCCTGAGAACTTGAATGCACCGATGCATTATAAAAAACCCTACCTTCCCTAAGGGTTTGTCTTCTGAAGATAAAAATTCAGCTTTTTAAGGTGTGTTGAGCTGAGTGTTAGGAATAATTAGCCCCTTGTAAAATATTCAGATATGTGGATATAATATACCTTACCTATATTTTGTATTTAAGTATGCAGGTACATATAGTTAGTGTTTGCACACCAAAACCTTTTTATATAGTTGTTTTAGTATAAAGAGGATATGCAGCTCATAGAGTTAGTTTTCAGTGTAACATGAATTTTTACGTCCTCTGCTAATGTCAAAGAAGAGTGATTGCCTTGCCAGATTGGAAACAGAGTGTGAAGTCATTTGAAGCCTTGTCGTGTTTCAGGACACAGCTCCTATTTGAACACATATATTAAGACTTGCAGCAGCTTTTCTGGAGGAAGGAAAAAAATATTAAAACAGTTGTGGGTTTAAAAATGTGCTATGTCTTCAAAAGAAGTAAATTAAAAATGTGGCTCACCAGCCCACTGGCAAATATTTAGCTGTGCCTATACACTGAAATGGGATGTGGCTGTGCTGGTTTTTGTTCTTGATATTGAAGTTCTGCTCTGTTCCCTTGGAATAGAGCTGCACAGGGATTTATCAGCGAAACATTTGGGGGATGTGGGGTGGGATTCAATGGAGATAATATGAAAAAATGGTAGTTAAGAGCTGATTTTCTAAAGGGTCTGGCACACCTTGTCTGCCATAGGGATTGTTAAAGTTCAGGGTGCTAAGCCTGGCCCTTAGCATGAATGAGGGTTGAACTCCTCTGGAATATCATGCTGGTATACATATGAATTACTGGGAGTTTGAACTCCTGTTTTGAGTAGTGTCTTAGCTGGAGAAAAAAACCATCCCTTACGAATCGCATCACATCCCTCTGCCCATTAAGTCAACTTTTTGTAGATATGACCACAAGGAAAGTAATTAAAGTATTTTTAGCATTTTAAATGAAATTAGCACTAGGAAGAAAGACTGCAGTCTATGGGGAGCAGAGTGTTCAGGAACCCTTCTAGAAAGATATCCCAAATTAATATTTAGTTCATATTGTACAATGTCACTGTAGTTCAGGTTGCATAGTGGTGAAATCTTTTCAGCTCAGAGGCAACATTCAGTTATAGGAGCAGGGAATGTGATCTTCAATCTTCAGGTTTGCTGTTATTGTGCTGCTTATATCTTCATGACAGAGTAATTCCCCAGGCTGAGAAAAATGATAGTCCCAGATTTCTGCTGTTTCAGATGCCAGTTCTGAAATGGCCTTAGTGTTGCCACCTTCAGCGTGTTGCTTAAGCTTTTACTTATTTTCTTTTTAAGGCAGAACATGAAGTTCACTATAAATGTTGCAGTTGTGTCATTTAAAGCACATGCTTGTAATTTTACTGTGTCCGATGGCATTCCTATTCTTACTGTAGGAAATGGTGTAGCCAGTGTAGAGTGTATCTTCCATCAGACTTTCATGCTGAGGGCAACCAAGTACAGAGTGTACACAATGACTGGTGTAACTAGACAGAGCCTTGTAACCTCCTGCTTTTTCGGTGCTTCGAAGCTGGCTGGTGATAAGCACATCTGTTTATGTGAATGAAATGAATTATGCTATAAAGGAGCAAAGGCTGTTAGAGATAAATGGGATTCATAGCATGCTTTAAAGAACCTAATAAGAGTGGGTTGTGGTCGGAAACTGCACCACTGATGCAGTACAACTGGAAAATCCAGTCCTCTTCCTCCTCCATCCAGCTCAGTTCTGCCTCAAGCCTGACTGACAAGACAGGATAGCAGGGTAAGAGATGAATGCTCGTTGCTTAGATTAGGAAAGGCTTTATTGTTAATACCTAGAGCTTGAATTAGCACCAGGCTTTAGAAACGACCTGAACACACGTGTTTATGTGCTCAAAGTGGGAAAAGAAATCCTGTTTCCTTGAATCTTTGGCACTTCAGGGGTTCCCTTTTGCTTTTTGATCCTGTGCTAAGATAGTAAATGCTGCTTCTGTAAATGGCCTTAGTTTGAAACTTGGCATGGTGAGCCATAAGACTTCATGTCTCAGATCTTTTCTTCTTTCTTCTTCCCTTTACAAAAAAAGCCTTAATTGATTTCTGGCTCAAGCGGAAGAGTTCTCAGTGTCTTATTAGTGTAGCATGTTTAACAAATAACCCAAGCCAATTGAGATTAGGAGTGATGAGGGAGCGTTACCAAAATCTTTCACATGCTTCTTCTGGAATGAGAGCTCTTTCCCTTCCCCCATCTTTTACGTATTAGCATCCTGTTGTCATTATCAAGTTCAGGCTGAATAATTCGTTGACCCTTTTATATTGCTATGGCTCTTCCCTTTCCATGTTACTTGTGTCTCTGAAATCTCTGACTTGCACTGAGCGCAGCATAAAATACAACACCCGACTGCTGGCAAGTTGCATTGACATTATCTGTCCATAGCTGTTGGGGCCAAGCTGTCAGTGTGCTGCTCCGTGTGAACTGCTGCTTCTTGGGGAATTCTTGCTGCAGCTTGGGGGGAGGATGTGTACATGCACATATTCAGGTTGCAAGAATATGTTCAGTTGAACAGAATACCTCGTAACCTGGGTTTATCAGAAATAACAGTTCTGCATTGGCCAGTGTACCACAAATACCCATGTCGGTCTGTGCAGGACTAGTTTGACCACTTTTGAGATAATTGTTAAAGATTTCTTTAAGCAGTGAGCCCAGATATAACTCTCTAACTCCAAAAGTTCAGATTTGGACCTGTGAGTCTAAAAAGCATTGCAGTGGGTTTGGCTGAAATAAAAGCCCAGGTCTCTGTTTCAGAACGCTACTACTGCTAGATGGAGATGGCCACGTCAAGAAGGTGCTGACTTAGTATCTGAGCTGTCTTGATTCCTCTTTCTTTGTCTGTGTAACGGTGGAAATACATTTTTACTCGGTGCAAACCCGTTTTTACTCGCAGTCCAGAAGCCTGGCAGTCATGCAGGAAATGCCTTTTTGGATTGTTTCCACCTCCTGCTTTGAGCAGCTTATCTCTGTAGAATCACTTGTTGAGTACTTGCTTCACTCACACTCCTTCCCCTGTTTCTCTTTCCCAGGAAGGATACATGACTTCTTGAAAAGAGAGAAAATGCTATGCTGGGGTTACTCGTCTTTTGGACAACCTGGGATAGGTAGCAACCTCCAGGTCATCATTCCTGAACCACAGGTGTATGGATTCATTCATGACAGAAATGTCAAGGAGGTGGCATGTGGAGGAAACCACTCTGTGTTCCTGCTGGAAGATGGGGAAGTGTATACTTGTGGCTTGAACACAAAAGGCCAGCTGGGGCATGACTGTGAAGGAAGCAAGCCAGGTAAATCTGCTTCTTTTATGCACTTCAAACTGTCTCTAGGCTGGTGGCATGAGAAGATTATGGGAGCTGCTTTGTTGTTGATTGCTGTGAATGAGCTAACAGAGCTGAAGGTCATGTGTAATAGCACATTAATGATGCTGAATAATATTTGCTGGCTCTGGAAAGCTGAAGCTCAGCAGTATGACTGGGGAGACAGGTCTCCTCAGTGTCTAGGAAATGCATTGAAACAGAGGTGAGTGCAGATGGTCTCAGGGCAGATTGTGTTGTTTGGCATTATGTTGCCTTTTTATAAAAGGGAAGAGAGGGCCATGAGTCACAAATGTCTTTGCTTTGTCTTTGCAATTGCACTGCATCCTTATGCCTACTCTTGTTCAGTTATTGCTGGGAATTTTGTCATTTCCATCAAAGAGAAGAGATCTACCTTGAGTACAGTTGTGGAGAAGAAACCTGATTTTAGCCAAGAGGGTTTATAAATTTTGTTTCCCCTCATGGAAATCTCTTGCCGACTTGTGCCTTCAACCCTTATGCTTTCTTAATCTCCGAGAAGGTCATTGTAAGCTTGTGTTCTCCAGACTCAAGTTGTATTTTCTTTATTGTATTCCAGTGGGCAAAACCTGTGTGTGCAGAGCCACAGGGAGCTGGTGCCTCTCTTTCCCAGGGTGAATGAGCAGTTTAATTGTGTATTTTGAGAATCTCTGAAGCCTTTCTTACAGACTTTCTTTTGAATGTTTGCCTTCTGATTCATTAACTTCCATTACCTTCCATTAACTTCTTGGTTTTGGCATGTGATAAAGATGCATGTATTTCCGTTTCCATAATATAATAAATATCCATCTGTGGGTAAAGAGAGCAATAAGACATTTTTGTCCAACTGCAGGTTACCCTCTGTAAGGTCTTGGGGCTTCCGTAATGTACCCCATTATGGCACGATGGAGATATGAGTTGTGTACGCAATACCCACAGTTCTTCATGTACTATGCGCAAACCTGACCTGATTCCACTCCTCCTTTTTTCTCTCAATGCATCTTCTGTGTTCCTCTCAGTCTCAAAAATGAGGTGGTAGATGTTGGATGCTGGGTGTCCATGATGTTAGATTAGGAGTTGATCTTGAATCAGCGTCTCTTGCTTTTCCTACAAGTAGTTTATAGACAATTACTAAAAGAGGCTAGGATTAGCAAGAGTGCTTACATCCTCTCTGTGCACAACCACTGTTCATCTTCTGAGGACTTGTAAGTTTAGGCTCTGGAATAAATTAGATGCTTAGGAAAAGGAAGCTAAGCCTGAGAATATTGTGCCCAATCTGTTGAGGATACTTCATCCGGCACATCACCTAACTAGCTGCATGACTAGTGCAGAGGCCCCAGAAATTCAGTGCTGTTGCAAGTGTTGTAAACCTGCGTACTCTGAGACACATCTTTGGCGTAGCCTGCTTTTTGCCAATAAAACTAAGCATAAGATGATAATGAAAATAGAGGCTTCACAGTGAGTAGATCAGAGCTGGAAATGTATCTCATGAATCCTGAATGCTGGAGCGCAGACCTCTAGCAAGTCGGCAGCCCTGCCTTCAACTAGGCCTGGAGAAGAGGGGCAGCCTGAGATTTAGAAATAGGAGTAAAATGTTCTTTGAGTTTGATCTCAGGTGTCCTACTGCTACCCCTTAAATTAAGGGGCTGTCACTAAGATGTGACACCAACTCCCAGTTATCCTGTGGGTTTCATTTGCTCTGGAAAAAGGTTCTGCAGTGCTGCTCTCTGAGGAGCCTGTGACCATCCTTGAGAAACTGTTTCTCTGCTGACAAAGCAGTACTGGCTGTGCCTGCAATGAGGTTTCTGTTGGCTGGGGCAGGTGGGAGAGGTGTGCTGTAAAGCACGCAACAGCTTGCCTTTTGAACTCCTGATGAACAGTCACAGCAATCTTTATGCTAACAGTAAACCGGGGGAGAGTCCTGTTCCACACACTACTTTGTGTGGGTCTGCTTTGGCTTGTGGCAATGGGAACTGAATTTCTTAGTTTGCCTTTGTAGATAGGAGCAAGAAGAATCAAGTCCTCTTTCACCTCCACTTCCCCTGTATGGAATAAAGATGACCTTATACACCTTCTGTATAGAAATGCACATCAAACATAATCTTTTCTATTTTCCATTAGTTGTGGACCTATGAATGAAGCTATGTCTGACAGGAAGCGGAGATACATGTGTGGGGCACAGGGGCTTCTGTTGTTGAAAATTACAGATGATTATCATGAGGTGTCTGAGGTAGAGAATGGAATAAATGCCTGGAGCTGGGAGTCTTGCAACTGCATCTCCCCAGCTTCTGCTGGACAAGGCAGCGTGGGGTTGAGGCCTCTTGCTTTTGCTGTGTTATGGCTTGATTCTGCCTAGCCTGCAAAAGAAGCTGGAAGTGGCTGACCTCTGCCCGGCTCTGGAAGTGAGCCACATCTCCTGCTGCAGCACAGGCTTCTGCAGCGGGAGATGCCAGGGGCTGACAGTACTGGTTGTTCCCCTCCAGGCATGCTTACCATAATCTACAGAGTGCTTGAGAGTAACATCCAGACATGCAAATATGCAGGGGGTCTTAAACCTTTTGAAAGCTAGGTGACTTCTGAGGGGTGGAGCACAGGTCTGTGCGTGCAAGAGGAAACTCCCTTTTACCTGTCACACTTCTTATCTGAGTGTGTACATGAGTCTTTTGCTGCCAGCATGCTAAAAAAATGATGTTTTCAGAATATATGATTGTAGTGTTTAATCGGAGATGGTTATTTCCCAGGATCATGTCTGTTTTTGAATAAAATTCTGGGACCTTGCAATGCACTGAAAATGGATCTAACCCTGTTCTCCTTGAAAACCTTTCGGGTAGTGTCTTCCAGCGGGAGAAGAGTTGTTATATTTGTAGTGAATTTATGTGAAGACTGCCTCCCTTTCTTCCCGTACTACGTATTCCAAATAATGATATTTTTTTCCTCTTGTTCTGCTACCCACTTACACATATCTGTAATAGGAGGATTCCGTTTTGCTTCTTTTTCACGCTACTCACAAAAATGTCAAACAGTAGCGCAGAATTGTTTCAGTAGTTTTTCTTGGAGGAGTCCTTTAGAGGGCACCTTTTGAAGGACCCTTTGAAGGACAAGTTCCTTTTGAAATGAAAGGAACTTGTTAATTAAAAAAGTGTCTTCACTGTCACATCAGCTGAGCTTGTGGGTGTAATGCAGACGTAGTAGTTTGCAAGGTGATTCTTGTGCCTCTCCGCTACTGAGAACAGAAATGACTCAGGGAGTGTTTGCATTGAAAGAGTACGAGTCAATAGAGGTTTATTTTCTGGAAGTGCCCTTTCCTTGGATTTTGCATTGTAGTGGTAAAATGAATATTTAAGATGTCTAAGACATTTATCCTCTCTAAAATAATGTTGGTTTTGAATAAAAAGCAAACAGTTTGTGATGGTTTCTAGCTCCCCACTTCTGAGCTAGGGAAATACTTGGGTGTGCTGCTCCACCAAGAGCATCTCCCCACAGTGTTACATTACTGTTTCCTTCCTTATTTGAATTGTGGTTAGCAAGCTACTTGAGGAGCTCATTACTCTCAGGGATAGATGTCTGCCTTTGTTAATACTAAAATGTTTTGGGTGTTTTTTCTTCCCTGAAACAGTACATAGCTTGTGTCTCTGCAATTGCTTGGCCGGGATGCAGAGGGAGAAATGCTGTTCCAGTATTCTCTTACCACAACCATAGTTAATAAAGATTCTGTTGACCTGTCTTAAGTAGTTACTCAGAGTATCTGTTTAAGTAAGTAGATGTACTCGGAGTTCCCAGAGTCTCTGACAATGCCTTAGGAGAAGCAATTTGGCAATCTTAGTTTTGAAGTATTGAGCCCACTGTTCTGCAGAATCAGTCTGAGTTCGCATCAATTTCCTGAGCAGCATTAGTTGTTAACACACATTATGTCTCTAATGAGAAGTGGTAATTTTGTATTTTAGTGGTTTTATGAAATAAATTTATTCTCCATGGCTACATCTATATTTCCAGTTCTTCAGCCATGAAATCACTTTGATTTTCTGCATGTCTGACATGAGGTCTTGACTCTCTGTGCTGATTCCTAGATAAGCATGTTCTATCTGCATGTGCATGCATATGCTGGGGAACAAAGGCCTGGGTATTTAAGGTAAAGGCTCTTTTGGCATTTGGGCTGAATTAGAGGAGCCTGAAGTAACTAGCTGATGGTTAGCCATTTGAAAGCTTTAAAAATGTGCTTGAGTCCGAGATGTGGAACTTGGTTCTTTTTGGTCTAGAGGTTTCTTCTCTGCAAGTCATTTGGACTTCATTTAACTTCTGCTAGTGAGAAGGCTTTGGTAATTAGTGTCTCAGAGTTACAGGAAAATGTCTGGGAACTAATTTTCCTTGAGCCTTTCCTCTGGTAATATACAGCAGACAAAACCATATTTTTTCACCAAATTTCCGTTCTGGATGCAAATGGTAGGGTAGCATTGCTTCTGTGTGAATTGTGGAGCATACCTGCTCATCACTGCAGGGCTAGAAATATCATTGTATTCAATCTCTTTCAAAAAGCAGGAAAAAACCTACCAGAACAAAAGCCACTACATGATCTGGGTCACCTGTATTTCAATGAACTCAGTGGCCTTTCTTTGCAAACATAAGCCCTCTTCTCCTGCTCTTCAGTACTGGGTTGCAGAGACCTTAGTGCTCACTGTGGCATGTCTGTTAATCATAAACCCTGTAACAGCTGAGAATTCAGATGCACAACCTGCTTGGAAGGACAGTCTGTATAGATTTTCCTCTTTTAGCCTCTTCCTGGTGGGTGAGAAGTCAGCCAGAAGGCCCTGGTTGCACAGGAGGAGAGTGGTGGCAAGGCTTGTGTTTGTTGGATGCAGCTGTGGAAGTGACTGTGTTGCAGACGAGGTATGGCTACTGCATTGAATCAGTGAGGCTGAGTGCCTCTCATGGGTGAAGAAGACAGTGGCAGGAGAATGGTTAGTTCTCCTGCTATTTGCATGAGGAGAAACAAGGAGCTTAAATGCTAGTAACTCCAGGAGGTCCCACTAGGCAGGCTTTTCACAGAGGATGTGGGATGGTTTTGTCCTTCTGTTGGGGCGTGGAGCTGAGGTATTCGGCTATTGCAACCCTTCCCAAGTGCTGTGGTCTGGGAAAGTCCTGCTTTGCATTCTGGCACTTTATACCCTACAGCAGAGCTGCATGCTGTGAAAAATGTGGAAGAGGCATGGCAGCCCTGTTTGTAGACATTGGTCTTGCCAAAGCCTGGGAGGATGTGCCTGGGGGCAAGTGTGAGGGAGGGATGGAGTCATATGGGGACAGAGGGGCGCTTGCAGAGTCAGGCCTTCAGTGCTGGCCTGCAGTAGCTGACTTCAAAATGGAAAAACAATAAAGGAAGGATTAAGCCACAATTTATGTTTCAGCACCTATCATAAATGTTATTTGTAAAAAGAACCAGATTATTATATTGAACTGGCCACCCCTTGCAGAGTTGGGTTTCTTCATTTGTACCCATCATTTGATCGCTCACCAGATCTGACCAAGGCTATATGAGGTTGTCATGTCTTCACTAGTAACTGCAGCAATATGGACTTGTGTTATGGCGTGTCCGTCTCAGCTGAACTGGTGCAATTTGGGCCTCAGGATGATTTTAGGTATCAAAATGAGAAATCTGGATTCAAAAATTACTTAATTTAGAAACAGTATGTGTATGGGCAAACAAGAAGCAAAATCAAAAGAAGTGCTTTCTCTTAGATGTCTTAAATATGCATGTGTTGTGTTGAATTGATTTGCAGAGGGTTGTGAAAGTGCCAGATGTTTATAGTGGGATGTTTTAAAATTTATGTGGTCTGGATGATGATAACTGACTCCTACCAATACTCTGAGACCGTAGGATTAGGAGAGTATAAACTGAAGACAGGTGAGGCTCTTGAGAAGAACCTTAAACCAGCAGAAATGTGGTTTCTTCTCAGTAAAGAAATTTATAGTCTGAGCCTGAAATGGCTGTAATGTGTGCTCAGGTGTAACTCTGAAGTGCTGTCTCTAAAACCACATTTATTATTGCAACCATCAGATTTCTCTTTTGATTTCACTTTGAGGAGTGAAAAGAAGAGTGAGTCCAGGAAAGCAAGATACTGCTTTTTTACAATCAGTACAGGCTATTTTGCTGAGGACGTGACGGACCATTTTAATGTCTCTTTTCTCGAAAGGCAGAGCTGCAGTAGGAATGGACAGCTTTTTGCCCTTTAATTGGGAATTTGTAGGGCAGTTTAGCAACCTGAAGTTGCATTTGTCTTGGTCTTGTTTGTTATTCCTGTATTGTATGTACTGTTTGGAGGCTTTCTGAAGATGGAACAGAAATAAAGGTTGTCCGTATGCCTGGCTTGTAAGGAGCATGAAACCCTAGTGTGTGTATGGTATGTGGCACTAATGACTGTCCCCTCTTCTGCAACCATGCTGAAGCTGAAAGATGAGCTCAGGATGAAATAGGTGGGTAGCTGCATATGTGTGGTGAGGTATAGGAAGAGGCAGGAAAGAAGCTGGAGGTGATAATGCCCTGATGTTTTCACACCCAGACTGGGTGTCTGTGCTGGACAAAAGTGATGACTTCATTAAACAGAATGTCTGAATAGGGCTGAGAATCCCAGCTTCTAGGAGGGATTTTAGTAGTTTGGTGGCTGCTGATGCTGTACATTTATTGTGCTTGTCTTCATGTTGTGTTATGTGACACAGCCACAAATAATGATCTGAAGTTACTGGGTTTTTGTGTAGGTGGAGGTCTATGAATAGACACCTGAAATAAGAAATCTCACTCCTCCAACTACAAAAATTCTACTCCCACTTCCAATAAAGCAGCTCAGGTGGCCTTTCCCTTGTCTTAATAACCTGTGTTTCCTTTGTATAAAACCACGCAGGAATGTGTGGTGAGGTAACAAAGCCTTTTTGGTAAAGGTGAATGTAAGGCATTTTGCATGATTTGATCTTGAAGGCCTACAAGAGTGTGTAGTGGTCTCCAGGATCATTGACCCTTTTTCTGAAAAAGGGATTGGTTTGGTTTTCAGTGTGGAACTATTATATGGAAAGACTGAGTTTGATTGTGGCTCATGGTGCGTGCTTGTTCCTTGTTCTGTTTATAGACATCGACTATTCCAGAAGATGCATAACTACATGGTGATTTTGACGCGGTCAACATAAACCAGCCTGATACTCTTCCTTAAGCTGTATGGGAAAGAAGTATTTGTCTCAAAGATCTCAGTGAAACTTATTTTTCTTCTCAGAAATGAAATATTTGTGACACTTAAGGCTGCTGGCAGAAAACAGCTGTTCCTACAGCAGAGCTGTGAAGTGATGCTCACTCTCTTAACACCTGACCTGGCTTTTAAACAGCTGTCTATCTATATAAACACACCAAAAAGGAATGTACAGATGCTCAGCTCTCCTCTTCTTGGAACGTCTGTCAAATCTGACAGTATTAAAAAATCAGTAAGCTTTTATGAATGTTTAATAGGACTGTGTTAATTACCTCCCTTTCCCAGTCACCACACTGCTTTGCAGTAACATATTTTCAAGCAGTGTTTGTGAACCTGATGGGGATGTCACTGAAGGCAGGAGTGCTGTAGTGAGTCTGCGCTGTGCAGGTGTGGCTTTCCAGGAACGTGTGCCTTTGTCCTGCTCCCATGCAAATCAGTGCAGGTTTGAAATAAATGGGAACAGAGTGAGACATGCACAAGGTACTTTTGAAAATCACATGGTACTTTGTCAAAGCCTGGGGCTGCCACGGGTGAGACTCCTTTGTACACAAATTGTCAGAGCCTTGACTTCAGTTGCCAGTCTCTCTAATCAGGCTGCTCTTGGTACTGCTCTGTTTTCTGCTGTAAGTGTAGCAGCAGTTCATAAAAGGAAGACCTCATTATTTGCAAGTTGGACTTGTAAAATCCAGCCTCCTTGATGGATGTAGTAAACTTCAGTTGTTGGAAGTCAGAGGAGGTTATGTGCTGATGTGAACTTTTGTTTGCTCCATACTTTTTGCCCCACACTAAGGGAAGTTTGAGAATAAGGTGGGCTGCTACAGAGAGGGTGCGCAGTAGTCTTGCGTAGTCTGAGTGCAAGACACGACCAGCATGTGATGCCTTCTTGGAGAGGCTCAGCAAGGAGGAGGAAGGCAGTGGTGGTAAAATTGTGGGGCTAGTGTGGGGCAGGGTGATTCTGCCTGCCTACGTGCTGTGTGTACCATACTCCTAGCCATGCTGGAGACTGTCTGCAGTTACAAAGGTGTGTTCCTGAAACTGTCCTTCAACCCTCCCCTCCTCCCTCTGAGGCTTCCTCCAGTGTTGCTGCTGAAAAATCACAGCCTGCGGAGATGGTGTGAGTGAAACCACAGTAGCATTTTTAGCTGGCTGGGTTAGCTTAAGCTTTTAAAAGCGCCTGATAGCTTCAGAAAATCTGTATTTTGTTTAAGTGGTTTACAGAGTCTGAGTTCCTCCTCCCAGTCCCAGACTCAGATCTTGTCCGTGGCAGCTGTGAGTGCAAAATGCCTAGTTGCTTGGGAGTTGAAAGTGTGCAGAGGAAAATTAGAGGCTTATTCTTGGAAACTAAAAGGAGAGTGGAAAAGGCAAAAATGTCCTGGAAAACAGCTTGATTTTTCCCTTCCCCAGTTATCAGTTTCCAAGTGTCAGAATCACACTTCCACTGGGGATGACGGTTCCTGGAAAAGTTGGTGAGTATACTTGTTCTGCTAATATTGGTAAAAGCACTGAATAGCTAAGATGTTGTTGAAGCTATATTTGCAAAATAAGGAGAAACCTTCATAAAGGGAGGGAGGAGTCTTGAGTGTACTTAATGCACTTTGGATTACAAGAGTTTCAGTTGCTGTACTTTAGGTTTTCTCTTTTTCTCTTTCCAGTTTCCTTAAGAGTCATATATGTTTTAATGCTTAGCTAATTAGGACTGGATTCATGAAGCTCATTGCAGCCTAGAAATAAAGTCAAGGATGTCCATATGCAGAAACATCTCTGGGATGTGCCAGTGGAGACTGGGGAATCAGCAGTCAGCTGAAGTTCCCTGTTAAATGTATACAAATCTTGTCAGGGAGTTTGGTGATCAGCTGTTGATTACTTGCTTTTTATAAGTGCTTTAATGAATTGCTGTTGACTGGTAAGTTTGGGCCATAGTGTTTTTCTCATTTGCTTGTATGTTGCAGCAGGTTTTTAATGGAGTTTTTGACTCTTGCATCAGGCTTCCAGAAGCACTAGTACTATTAGTGTCACCTTGTTAGATGGTTTAATGTGTTGGTATAACTCGTCTCTTAAAGGAGAGAACTCGAATCCTTGCCTGTTCTAAGGCTTTCAGTACTCAGAACAGGAAGACCATATGGGTAAAGTTTAGGTTGCTATTGGTGTCTGATTACACATCTAGCTGCCTTGTGCATTAAATTGGTGTATCTCAGGCATGATGTATGTCAGTATTGGTATGGACTATAATAACAAGCATCGCAGTGCAAAGTAACTGGCTCATCTGTCCTCAGACTTGCCATCTGCTAGCATTTAACCCAAGGGAATTCTTGCCCATGGTTGTTTCTCCCCTGTGTTTAAGCCACCATCTCTTTCTTATCTGGGCAAGCTAGTAAGACACCTATCTTACAGAGTCTTTCGTAGCAGACAGCAAAAATCAAGATGAGCAAATGCTCGGGTTGATAATTGTCAAGCTGGAGAGGCTATGAGGAGTTTTGGCCAGGTCTCCAGGTAAGACTGAAATCACTTGAAATTCTTCCAAGCCACAGCTTCTTCTCACCAGTGAAGAAATCCAGATTCTGCCACTGAAGGTATAACCTCAGGACTTATAGTTTCTGTACATCATTTTCAGACAGTAGAAGCCAGCCATCTGGTGCTGTTCGTGTACGTCCCGGTGTACATATGGCTGAAGGATTCTGCCGCATCCTCAAGCAAAAACCTGTCTTGCAAGCAGCTGGAAGCAATACATACAGAGGGTGTACCAACTCTCTGATAGATTTACTAGGAGAGCTAATTAATCATTCATTGCCTGTACATTTTAATCAGTGCAGTATAACTGAGTGCTTTGTGCTTCCAGCATTTTCAGATACTGAGGATCTTGTATGGCTTTCCAACACTGCGGGAGGCAAAGCATAAGCTCTCTTTTATAAACAGTGAAACTATGGACTGAAGGTGGGCTTCTCAGGGGGTTTCATTCTTGTCCCAGCTTTACTGCCATTTCATGACCTTGAGGCTAAATGAGCTGTCAGAAAGCTCAGTTACAGAAACATACAGCTCTTGTCCTCAACTTTGTTGCTGGAGTGTCCCTGCAAAGCACAGATAGGCAAGAGAACACAAGAGCGGTCCAGGAAACCAGGCCTGTCACCATTCAGAGTATGCCTGTCCTGACAGCATTTTGCCTGGATCTCATTTTTTGGTCCAATGTGTATGTTATGAAAAGATCTAACAAGGTTAAGACCTGTTCTTCTCTGACAGAAGAGAGAAATGAAAATTGAACTCCACCAGATACAAAGAACTGATAAATTACTTCTAAGCATTAGTGCTGTTTTTGAGACATCTAGTGGCTCCAGAAGGAACAGATTGGGTCAATGTGTACTTCTTGGAACTTGGGGTTTTGTTTGGTTTTTGAAAGTTTTATGACATGTTGAAACATTCTATTGCATAACTTCTTCAGTCCCTTTGAGTTGCTTTCAGGGTTTTGTTCTGTTTAGTTTTGTATATAGTTGTGCCAGTTAAGCTCCATTTGACTGGTTTTATTTATCAGTTACTGGAGACGTAAGACAAAGAATAAACTTCACCCTTTGTACCCTTCATGTTGGTGCAGTGATACATCCTTTCTATGGAATGAATAATGGTGTTGTAATACTCTGGAAATCTAAACAAATGTATACCAAGTACTAAAACACCTCATATTTTGATGTGAGGAAGGTTAACAAAGAAGTAACTGTCAGCTGCTTTTGATAATACTACTTAAGTTAGCTAGGAGATGGTACATTCAGTGGCTTGGCAAGCTTTACAGTGAACTGGGACTCTTTTTGGACTGTCTGAACAATCTGTGCCTGAGGGGAAGGCTGGTTGTTTTCCCACTCCATAAAGAGATAAGTGTGAGCATGTAAAAATTACACTGTTTGGTGTTTCTTCCTGACTTCGCAGGCAAGCTGTGATTGACAGGGTCTTAGGCATGTGAGATGGGTCATATGTGTACATTTTTAAAGGCAAAGATCTTCATCTCCAAGACAGGCATGTTTTTTTCTGTCTGTCGTCATCCAGCAAGTTCAGGTGAGGCTGTACTCTGCTTCTTGGGTGAGCAGTGCAGTCACTGAAGGCTTTCAGCAGCACAGGGCAGCCTTTCAAAACAAGTTGGTATTTATTAGTCCCCTGGAATGTCATAGAGCAAGGTCAGGTTTTTGTTGCCAAATTAAACTTGAGATGGAGTATGTGGGGACAGAAGCAACCACTTTGGATTTCTATACCTGTTGGATGTCCTCTCTGTGTCCTGGTGTGTGAAGTCCTTGCTATGTAGTCCTTGCCACAGCCTCCTGGTACTGCAGGGTGCTCTTCCAGTTGGCGGTACTGCTATGGTCAGAGTCCTGCCTCTTCCAGATCCTGATGCTGACCTTTGGTCTTTGGAGTCTTCTGTCACTTCCCCAGGGTGCTCAGATGGCTCAGGGGAAGCTCCTTCCACAGCAAATGAGACATGTATACTGATTGTGGCAAATAATGCTTTCCCAGGGAAGAAATTAGCTCAGTCATGCCTGAAGGAGCAGAACGCAGTCTCTGTTACAGATGCCCTAGCTTCCCATATTTTCCATGTTTGTCATTTTGTCAGACTCATGCTGTCCTCTGGACTGTTTGGCAGTGTGGAAGGACCAGCTCTTGAAGAAGGGCAGGCTAGTGGGCTTGTGACCAATTTTAAGAGCTCATGCGCTCTGTACAGCGGCCAGTCTCAGAGCACCCAAATCAGCAAGTTTACAGCCAAGTGATGGGTTCGTGAATCAGGGATTTCCTGTGGAGATGAAGATGGCTGTATCCCTTTATTCCTCTCCAGCAGCAAGTTTAGTTTTGGACCTTCTGGTTGCAGTGCAGAAGCACACTTGGCTGAACTCAGGTGATGTGTTGGGCACATTGCAGTGGCTATTTTTTATCTTGCTGGCTGACTGAGAGGACTAGATTATGGCCATGTGCTGTTGAGATACCTTGTCTGTTGTTTGTGATTGACCTTCACCAGCCCATACAGCTGCTGGTTATTTAGAGCTCACAGATAAAAATAGGCTCCCTCCATTATATATGCAAATGAACAAAACCAGGCTGCGTAGCAGTGCTGCAGTTGGATGCTTATGGGCCCAAGTGTAGAAACTGCATGTGTAAATTGAATTACTACCCTCAAAACTTGTGTCTTTGCCCAGGGTTGCCAGTGGGACTGGGTTAAATCAGTCCTGCTGGAAAAAGCTTTAGGGCAAAAGGCGTTAGAGGATGGCCAGATGGCAGTCAGGCCCACTCCTTAAGCCCTCCTAGATGTTTGTGGGCTTATTACTTTAAACTGAAGCTCTGTTGGCATTAATTGTTTTGAGCGAAATGATATGTTCAGGTAGCATTTTCCTCTGTTAGAATACGTATTTAAGTAATTGTCACCTTTCTCTTCCGTAACATCCATTAGGGATTCTTGTCCTTCTCATTTTCTGACTCCCAGACTTAGAAGACAGCCCCTCTTAGGGGTACCTTCCTTTTGTTTAAGACATTTAGATTATTGGTATGCAGGTTTTGCTGCTAGGCATGTTAATGATTTCTGGATGCCCTTGATGTGGGGTATAATTTTCATAGAATGGCATGTAACTACCCTTCCCTCTCATGTCACAGTCAAGTAGGACTTCTGTAAAACTGATCACTGTCTTGTAGCTTACTGGGTGGGTAAAAATTTTATTCATCCACTTGAAACATTTATAATTATTCAAGAAAGTAAAAAATAAACCAACTTTGTTTCTGTTTGTCTTGTGGAGAATTTTTCTATCTGTTGTGTTATTCCCAATGTTTTATTGAAAACCAGGACTTTCATGTTCATCTGTAAAAACTGTGTACATGTGGTTGTCAAACCTACTTCAGTTGCTTAATGTGATGTAAAGATAAAGTCAGTGTGGGTGATCTTCCAGAGGACTGGAATTTCCCCTCCCTTCCCTTTGTTTCCTTTTTATGGGATTTTTTTATGAGTATCTGACAGTGGTAGAATAGGTTTCTAGGTTCATACCTGTTCCAAGCTTAGTACAGGGATGTTGTAGCACACACGCTTTCATGCATCAAGCAATAAAGCAAGGGGTGGATGGGTTGATCAGCTTTGTGGATGACTTGTCTTCACTGGACATGGGAGCCGTGGAGGGTCAAAAATGTTTTACAGGGTCTGCCAACTTCTGAGTCCTGGCCAATCCCCACATCAAAACTGGAAAAACCTCAAATACGAGAAGTCTGATTGTTCCTAATTGCTGGGAAGTCTGGGGATTGGAACTAGATGATCTTTAAGGTCCCTTCCCACCCGAACCACTCTGATTTCATGCTTCTAAGTAGAATCATAGATTTTATAAATAACCCAGTAGGTTTCTCTGATTCTGTGAGGCTGGCTGTGTGTAGGCTGGGGGAGTGTACCTGCCTTTCTCCTATGATTTGCAGACTGGGCTTTCAAAAGAGCTCAGCAGGTACCGATTCTCAGTAAAACGTGGTGCTGTCCTCTTGAAGGAAGTGTTTTAAAACCAAACTGAGGATCAGTACACCCATCCGAATGGCTTTGCCTAAAGATTTGCCCAGTCCTGATCTCACTGAGATTAATCCCGTAACTGGAGATGTTTTCTGTTTTCCTCAGAGCAAATCGGAGCCCTGGCTGGGCAGCACATTGTGCATGTGGCCTGTGGAGAGTCTCACAGTGTGGCACTCAGCGCCCAGGGCCAGCTCTTCTCCTGGGGTGCCGGCAGCGATGGGCAGTTGGGCCTCACCACCATAGAAGATGCAGTGATGGTACCAAGGTAAATTCTTAACAGGTTCACATTTCCTTAAAGCAGCTTCTTGGAAGGGTTGAATCAAGGGTTGCTCTTCTTCCAGCCTGGAGTCGATGGGAGCATTCCTTTCTCTCAGAAGGGCTGTAATTGAGTTTATCTTAAGTAGAGATGTAAGGGTGATTCCTCCTTTTCTGTATTTTACTGGTGCTTCTTGAGCCCTGTGGGGACTCAGACAAGTCCTCAAGGATGGGCCTTCTGCCCATGAGTGCTTGGGGCATGGAAAAGAAAATCAGAATGTGCTTGGCTTCCTCAATGAAAAATGTTTTGTACAGAGCAAAGAGGGAAGACCCAAAAATAGAAATGCTGTGTGATACCCATCTCTATTCCAGTCCCTGGGAAGTCCCTCTGAGTTGGGAGCCACATTTCAAGAAATGGGGGGGAGGGGGGAGTGCGAGGTG
>JAOEHY010034475.1:38931-67698 GCA_025447955.1 Psilopsiagon aurifrons
GGGGGGGCGGGGGGGAAAAGGTATGACAGCATGAGGGGGCACTTCAGCTCTGAAATTCTTGCAGTGTTGCCTGTTAGCAGTAAAGCTACTAAACCAGCCTGCTGTAGTTCTGTATAGTGAGTGATGCTCAGAAACTTCAGGTTGGTGCTCAGTTTTCTTCATTTACTTATTTAATGTATTCTACCTGTGTCAGCACACTAAGTGCAAGGACATGTAGCTGGTGGCAGATTTGTGGATGCTTATTCTAAAATAGTGTCATTGTCTTTAGGTTGATAAAGAAATTGAACCAACAGACAATACTGCAGGTTTCCTGTGGAAATTGGCACTGCCTGGCTTTGGCAGCAGGTACTGTAGCATTCGTTACTTTTTACCAAGATCTGGGCTGTTATTTTGCAGTGTCCAAGGCTGCACATTGCTGCATAATAAACAAAGGACATCCCTGTCCCAACTGCTTTCAGGCCAAATGGGAGGCTCTAAAGTGGATCAGGTATCATGAGTACTGAAGAAGAGCTTTGCCAGTACTGCCAAAGAAGAAAGCATTATACACAGGCCACCCACTGTCTCACTGGTGAATGGCAGAACAGTTAAAAGCTTTTCATCTTGACGTAGAAAAATGTGTGTAATTAATTTGTGTTGAAATTATCCTTGGCTATTACTTTTCTGTTTGCAATGTGGACTTCGTTATGCTATTTACATTACAGCAGTCTGATGCTGTGTTTTGCACTGTTTTGCATGTCTGTTTATTTTCGTAGTGGCTTCAGATGATGCTTTTATTTTAGCAAAGAATGTCTTGCTTGAATTTTCCCTCCCCCATCCTCTCCCTTCCCATCATAAGGCTTGCAAAGCCCTCAGCACTGGTTCTTGATTAACTGGCTAGAAAAGCCAGTCGATAGTTAAAGCCAGTCAATAGAAAATGGACCAGATTTTACTCACTGTTCTGTTTCTTGCCTTGTTTCAGATGGCCAGTTCTTCACATGGGGACAGAACAACTATGGTCAGCTGGGCTTGGGCAAAGAATGTCCCTCCCAGGCCAGTCCACAACGTGTCAAATCTCTTGATGGGATCCCTTTGGCTCAGGTTGCTGCAGGTGGAGCCCACAGTTTTGCCCTGTCTCTCTCAGGAGCTGTGTTTGGCTGGGGGAAGAACAGCTCAGGACAGCTGGGACTAAGTGATGAACGAGGTACTAAGATTGTGCTCCTAGTTGAAAGAAGGATGGACTTTTTTGGCCTAGCATCTCCTTTTGCATTGACAACATATTTTTACTGAGTGGGCATGTAATCCTTAGCCACTGCTCTTGGGAGGGAGGGCAGAGGAGCAGTCTTTGGACTCCTCAGGCTTTTCATACTTGGTAGGAATAGAAATACTTTTTTTCCCCTTGTGGATGTTAGTGGAAGTGAAGAAGGTCGAGAAAGATATTTCAAATGTGAATGTCGTGCAGGCGTATAAGGAAGTGCTCATATTCTTTCTTCCTGTCATTAAGAATACTTTGTCCATGTTTTGTTTGAAGTTGGAGTGGAGCAAAGGTTTTCCAGAACCGCGGGGCTAATGGTAGTTTTTTCAGGTGGCCTCATTCAGTGAAGTGTAGCCATCAGCAGACTTGAAGATAGGTTTGTAAAGGAGGCTGAAGATTGGATGTAATATTATCACTGCTCTGAAAAGCCTTGATCTCCTCTGCTTGTTGTTAACCCATTCTTACTATGTAAATGTTAGCACATTCATTTTTTTGCAAAAGCCAGTGGATGAAAGCTTTTCTTTGGAGCTTCAAATTAACCTCTTTGTTGTCTATGCGTAATTGCCGAGTAGCTTTAAGCATCTAGGCAAGTTACTGAGTGTGGATATGGTACCCAGCTCAACACGGTTAATTTATTTCGCATGGTTGAGTAGATGAGGTATATGTGTTTATAAATGTTATGTTGCATAATGTAGTAGCGTATAAGCTCTGTATGTTGCAAGAGAAAAGTGCTACCTCACATTTTGTGTAACTATAATTGGATGATGCATTTTCACAACCCACCCTTCAAACTGAAATGTATTTAAAGCAATTACTCAAAACTAGCCTGTAGTTTAGCAAAGGAGACTCATATGATGTATGCAACATTTCATCTTGCTTTTACACTTTTAGAAACGTGAAGCAGTAGTGTAGGACTTGTAACATATATTGTGTTCTCTCAGAAATGCTCCAGATCTATTCTGTTGCACTTTATGTAAGCTAGAGCTGATCTAAAAAGAACAGCCATGTTCTTTCCATGGAAAGATAATTGCAGATATCTGTAGACATCTGTCTGTAGACTGGCAGAAAATTGCTTCTAGTATCAACAAAGCTGCAGTTTGTATGTGAGATGCTTATTTTGACATGGTGCTAATCTTAAATTAACATTTGAGAAGCATCTACTTGCATGCTGTGTTGACCAGGGTTCATACTCTGCTTACCCTTCAGTATGTGAGACTGTAGTAAATAACTGAGACTTATGAATCACAGTAAGACAGTGTGAATTATATGTAGTGAACATGAACAGCAGAGTCTACAAACACGAATATTCTGCAGCCCTGTTAACCAGTTATGCTGTAGCCATGAGTGTCATTCCTGTCAAAATAAAGATCAGAGTGCTAAAATACAAAACAAAGTAAATGAACAACGCGCTCTTATTTCTAAATCCATGCAAATGTGGCCATTTTCCTTTCACTACCCAGCAAAAAGCACTTTTCAAATCCCTGGGTGAAAGTCTTCAAAAATGGACAACATCTCTAGGTGGGAACTTGACTTTTTTTTTGTTGGTATGAAGTAAGCAGCTGCTCTCCTTAGTATCTACTGTTTTGAGGTGCCTGCTGCTCCTTGAAATGCTTAACTTACCCCTGAGAGATCCATTTTTCATTATTAGAATGTCATAGTGAGGAGGAAAGCATCTCTTCATGGTTGGCCTTTGCAAGTAGGAGGATCTTTCTCTTAAAGGATTAAGACAGAAGGAAGGCTAGGCATTTAAATGTACCTTGAGATTCAGGTTGCCGTGTGTGTTATGCTAGTGTCTCCCATGTGTCAGGATTGTTCTATGTAGAAAAGGTCTAAGTAAGCTTTTTGGAAACAAATGTTTGCAGTTGTCAGTGAAGAGTGGAATGGAGCATGAGGCTGAAGGGGGGTGTAATGAGGCTGCACTCATAACTCTTAAGTGCCTGATGAGTTTATACAAGATTCCACATATTTGCATTCTTGCTCTGGACAATTTTCTTTGAGCCAGGACTAATCTTTTAGGGACTGGAGGGGGAAAGCAGCAGTGAAGTACTTGAGTTCCCCTCCCCAGTTGTTAAAGCTTCCATTGCACACATAGACCACATCAGTCTGTCAGTGGTGTTCTCAAGACACTTAGGTCTGTGTGTTTGAAAGAGCTCCTTTATTTTCTTTGTCTTCAATGCAGACCGAGAATCCCCTTGTCATGTGAAGCTGTTGAGGTCTCAAATGGTTGTTTACATCAGCTGTGGAGAGGAACACACAGCAGTTCTGACAAAGGTAAAGATGCTAACTTGGAACCTTGCTGCTGTCTCACCTGTCTGATAGCTTCACTTTAATTTACTGGGTAGTGGCAGAAAAGAACAGATTGTCATATTCCATCTGACCCCAGTAAAAGAAACTGAATAGAAAGTTCAGTCATTCTAATATATTATGTGATTCATTGGTAACGTGATTTATTGCTGTTTTTGAAGATGAAGATGTTGATAATCCGTGGTCATAAATAGTGAAACTCAGGTGAATTGCTCAAAAAATTAGGAAAAAATGAGAAAAAAGTTTAACGAACATACATTGAAAAGGGTGAAAATCGCATTTTGTTGGAAGATAAAAAGAGTGATATTGTCCATCAGAATAAAATGCAAGTCAAAACAAATGGGTGTTTAAATGAAATTCACAGCATTTGCAAGAGGTTTTCAGTTCCAAACCTGCTGTTTCCAAGTGGTGTATAGTTTAGTGGACAGAGTACAGGGCTAGGATTTGGGAGATCACTGCTAAGTTCTTGTCTCTGCCTTTCCTAGGTGTTGCTTTCTTTTTTGGTGCCTCAGTGTTTTCCACTGTAAAATAAATTAAACAACTGGCTTTGGAATTCTTGTGGGGAAAACACTGTTGTAGAAGATTAGTTCTCTAGAGGCTCATGTTCAGAGGAAAAAGTCCCAGTCTTGTTGGTCAGCAGCTGATAGAGATGGGTGTGAAGCGTTGTGGAAGTGGGTGCTACTCAGCCATGTTTACTCTTGTTGGGATTTCAGACTCATCTGGTGATGATGGGGGGGAGTTGACTAATGTAGACATACCTAAAGATAATTCTGTTAGCTACCTTGCCATCCATTAGAGACTTCTTTGGAGGCTGCATTAGCAGAACCCAAGTTTCTTTTTTGAATCCTTTGGAAATCTCCAGCAATCTCTGCATAAGCTTGGGCTCATACTGAGGCTGGAGTCGGAGAGATACTGCTGGGTTATGGGTTCCTAAATGGAGAATATGCTGTTTGATTTGCTAACAGAGTGGAGGGGTGTTCACGTTCGGTGCAGGTTCCTGTGGGCAACTGGGACATGACTCCATGAATGATGAAGTGAACCCCCGAAGAGTTCTTGAGCTAATGGGCAGTGAAGTATCCCAGATTGCTTGTGGCAGGTGAGTCCTATGTGCAGTCAGCATTTTTCTTTGGAGCTTAATGCTGACATTAAGTCTTGTAAATAAGGGGAATAGTCTTGCTTCTGTGTGCTGTGTGTCAAAAATAAGTTAATTAAAAACTAATTTAAGGCCCTCTGAATGAGGTTGTTTTTTGATTTGGGCTGTTCCCTGTGCTGTAACCTGGTAAAAAGTACCTTTCCATCTTCATTCAGGGAGACTTTAGAGTAGCAGCCTCTTTGCTCACAAGTTTTCAGTCTCTTTCATGAAAAGAGTTAGTAATGCTTGTGCTATGTTGTTGCCTTTTGATATGTACAGGCTTAGCAAATGACTAAGCTAATTCCATCTGTGAGCCTGATACCAGCCCTGTGCTGGCACAAGCTGCTCTTTGTCACTTCCACCTAAAGAGCTCCATCTCATAAACCGATGCCATCAGGTGGCAAAAACTGAGCACTGGTGCTAGTGTGAAGATGCTGCCTTGCACCAGCTTCTGGTCTATGGAAACTGAGAAGTTTTAGGCTGTGTTTGGTTTTTTGTTGTTTGTTTGCTTTTTTCTTTTAGTTGTTAAACAAGGCCTCAACTTTTACCTGTCTCTGTTACAGACATCACACTTTAGCCTTTGTGCCTTCTTCAGGAATGATCTATGCATTTGGCTGCGGAACAAGAGGCCAGCTGGGAACGGGGCACACTTGCAACGTTAAGTGTCCCTCTCCTGTCAAGGGTCACTGGGCAGCTCACAATGGGCAGCTCTCAGGGAAACCTGGTACGTACTAAGTGTGATTTGGAGTCACAAATGGATGTAAATAATTTCACTTCACCCGCAGCTGCCTAAAGATATCTTGACATTGTGCTGTGAAAGAAACCCATTTTCCTGTGAAAGTGCTACAGTGTTTTGAGTTTCAGCTGCTTTCAGCATGGCCTTCAAGCAGCCCAGATTCTCCTTATAGTATAAAGCCTGAGACAGTGGCAGTGCAAATGTGGGGAAAAAGACACATTAAGAACTTGCATTCATCAGCCTCTGATCTTTCTTCAACAGATGCCTGTAAATATCACATTGTTAAACATATCTTCTCTGGAGGAGACCAAACGTTTGTGCTTTGCTCCGAATATGAGGTAAACCAAATTAAGTATCTTCTCAAGTCTGCTTCCCTGTCCCAGCATCTTTTGGTTTTGCCAGTATCTCCCAAAAATGATCTGTTGCTTTGGAGTCTATTCTACCTTATAAACCTTACCAACAATGACGGCTGTTACAGGAATTTACAGCTTTTTAAGAGTGGCTGAAAGCTTCCTTCCTTTAGAGGCACATCAAAGAGCCTTTGGGAAGTTACTGATTTAAGTTTGATCAGCAGGAGTGGAGTCCAGTCTCCGCTGCATTTGGAAGTGAGGCATTTCCTGCTCAGGCATTGGGGTCTGTGCAGTTAGAGTGTAGGGCGGTGGACCACATACACGGAGGTCTTGTCAAGATATGCTGGATGGGTGGGCTGAGTACTGAATTGTTTTTTCCGCTTCTGCCTTATTTTGTTCAAGAAGTGTTTGACATACACTTTTGAGGCACAGCAGTAGGTGTGGAATAAATGTGCTAACCTTGTAGTTAGATATGGCAGTGTTGGAGGGCTTTGGTACATTCAAGGAAATTATTTTTATTTTCTTTTTCCTTTCCTCTTATTTTAAAATGTATTTGATCTGGGTTTTGGTTTTGTTTTTGTTTTTCCCTCATATTTTCCCATTTCTTTTGACTTCTTAGTGATGCTACAACTTCCTGACCAAACCTGTTCAGAGACCACATTAAGAAAGCTGTCAGTTATATATAAACCACAGAGATTATAGATGAGAAGGAATTGTTTTACAAGCCTTGTATTTGCTGAAATCTATATCTTCTCACAGAATTCCTTGCCTGCTGATGATTTCCGGACCATAAATGAAACACGTTACACCTGTTTAATAAATGATGAAACTATAGATGTCTGGAGGCAAAAGCTTTTAGAAAAGAACAGTTCTAATTCTGTCAAGTAGGTATTATGGCACTGGACAAGCCTTTTGTTGAAAGTCTTATTTAAATCATTTTGTTGGCTTCCGTGCCATGCTTTCACTTGAAATTTAGCAGCCTTTTCAAGTGTGGTTCTTGATCATTTCCAAGGGGAAGACAGTTGCTAGTCACAAGGCTGCAGGTTAGAGCTTCTGAGCAAAACTAGAATAATTTGAGGTTGCCTCAGGACCTTGCAAATGGTGGGTGGGAAGTGGATTTTAAAGTCATCTTTCTTGTGTGCTTAGAGTTCATGAAAAGCAGCAAGAACCTGGGAACAGGCAGAATAAATTCCTTTCCTTTGTGTATGTGCCATAAGAAGGGAGAATAGGTGGGAAGGGGGAACTGCTAACATCCCTCCTTTGAAAGAGGGATGTTAACTGAATGAACCACTTACCCCCTATGCCTCTTAAGGGCTGATCCTGACATTTGTTTTTCCATAGAAGGAAGGAAAGAGAGCTGAAAAGATTTGCTGGAATGTCTGTTCCTAACCTCCATCTCTGTTTTCTTTTGTCCTCCTGCTGCAAACAGTAATGTTGTTCAGATACTGTCCTCAGCTGCCTGCTGGAATGGAAGCTTCTTGGAGAAGAAGTAAGTGGCAAAATTATAAACTGTCTCTTTCCCTTAAGGTAGGCTGGAATACCTTCACTCCCTGCTGCAGTGGGATTTGGTTTTTCTTACCAGACGGGAGATGGGAGTAGAAAGTATTCACTGAAGAGCTGGGTGGTCAGAGCTAAGTAAGGAAGGCAGGTGGCTTAAGAAAGTGCATGGTAAGTGTACTGTAAGTGGCACAGATTCCTTGGAATTGTTACCGCTGTTATTTTTCCTTATGAAACTAATGTCAACATCTTCAAAAGAGAGGGACAGGAATATGTCATTAAGGGAAATGAGTGGTGCCATGTATCTGCATAGTCTCTTACCCAGCTGAGCTAGCTGGTGGGGGCTGGTGGAAGTGGAGGTATATGTGTCAACACAGGCTGCTCTTGGAAAATACATCTGGGGCAGCATGGAAGCACTTTCCTTTTAGGTGACGTCAGTTGTGGAAAGTTTTGTGTTCCTGCTTACAAAAGCAGGAATTTCAAATGGGTGTAACCAGCAATAGGTGGTGACAAGGATGTAACATGCATAGCTGAGTCAAAGGCTGTGGGTTGGGAAGGCTTGTGTTGGCTGTGTTTGTAATTGTTGGGGAGGTAGCAGCATAAGATGAGGAGGAGGAGGAGAAGAAATTTTTTATGGTGATGTGATGAGTGTGTGACCTGTAGCTAGGTGAAGAAAAGCTTAGTTACGCTGAGTAATCTTTGAGTGATATTTTCCAAGAGCAACTTGAAAAAGAAAACAATTTATTCGTTATTCTTGCATTTTCCACTTGTCCAATGATTTCTTTTCTAGTCTTGTGTCAAGGCAGCATGCTACTGCGTCAGAAGAGTTGGGTCATGTTGGTTTAAAATATTTACTGAGGTATCCAAGTTTTTGACTCACTGTAAATATTCCCCCATCTCCTTTGAATGTGGAAATGAGTGGAGTTTATGATTTCATCATCCCAGCGCAGTTCTCCTTCCACTTTAGTGATGCCCTGGCTACTGCAGGACTTAACTTCTGCAGGAAATCTTGGACCAAATGAATGATAAAATTTGAAGCCACCACGCACTGAAATGAGGTTATATTTAACCATTGTACCTGTGTATGTGAAGCTGTATGTCACAGTGCACTTGATAGAAATACCCTAGTATATCCCTCTGGTATCCTAATACCATATTGGCCTGCTTGCAATACAGTGCTGTGGTACACAGAGTTAGATTGAAAAGCAGCCTTTCCATGGCTGTGTGAGTGGACACGCTCCAATTCTACTTCTGCACATAGCAGTCTGAAGTGCTCTGTACCACAGTGTGACTCTGAGGAGCTATTTTCAGTCAGTCATAAAAATAGCTGTTCTACTACAGCGGGCTATGTTTAGCTTCTCTTGTTACAGTCACACCAGCAAACTGACAAATGTATCCCCATCTTAATAGCTACCTTTTCCTTCAGAGTGCCTAATACAGCACAGTCTCAGATGATTCGTGACAGACTTGGGAAATCCTTGAGGTCAGTGGAATTATAGCAGTGACCTTTTTTTACTAGCAACTGCAAGGTTCTATGTGTAGCTACTGCAGACAATGGTGCTAAAAGCCTTTGCTAATGGGTGCTGATCATATTCTGTACACTGAGCTAGGTAACTTACCTGCTGGACTAGACAGTGTTGCTACATCTGGCTGTTAGACCATTGTCTTCCACAGACTTGCCTTCATTGTCCCTCTTACACAGGTAGCCTGAGTAAGTTACAGCCTTTCAAGTGCAGCAGAAAGGACAGCACCTTTGTTACAGCTAAAGACTATATGAAGACTCTTCTCAGCTGTGCTGTGTTTTGGTTGGGGTTGTTGATTAGTTTTAGAAAATTTCAGATAGGAATTGCCAAAAAGTTACTCTGAATATGTTCCCCTGTTTTCTTTTGAAAACTCTCATCTGATGTCCCTTTTATAGCAGTCATCTTATGCATGACAATTCCCTTTCTTACTGAGTGTGATATACTGATTTTGCTATAAAAGTAGTATATATGAAAACAACACCGGAGACCCTGATACATAGGGTATACATACTTTATAGTTTTTTAAGCACTCCAGCCTGTCTAGGCTGGCTCTTGTGTCAGTAAAGGAGTCCTGGGGAAATCAGAGGCACTGATGAAGTGTGAAGATCCCAACTTCTACTTTGTTTCTAGTCTGATTCATTCTCTAGAGGGAGTATATCCATTGCTTGCTCTCAGACCATGCCAATACACAGGTAATGGTGTCTCTTCCTTAAACTTATGCCTATCTGGGATTTTGTTTTTTATTTTTTAAAGAATTGATGAACATTTTAAAACCAGTCCAAAGATCCCAGGGATTGATCTGAACTCCACCAGGGTGCTGTTTGAGAAGCTGATGAACTCTCAGCACTCTATTCTCCTAGACCAGGTATTACACTTCTGTGATTTTGGGTACTTGTAGGGGAAATAAAGGGTTTGTCCCTCTGTTACATACAAGTAACAGCAGCTTTTGGGGGAAGGGTTGTATTGAAAATCTGCAGGCCAGATCCTTTATGGTATCAGTGGATACTTTTCTGTTGACCTGGGCTGACTTTCACCTGCTTGGATTGTGTCTCTAAGAGTCGTTTCTAAAAAAAGTTTAATCTCGTGGCATTTAATACTTGAAACGGCTCCTGAAATTAATTCAGTGTATGTTATACTCGTAAATAATGACTCTGTGCTCATTTGTTGCCTGCCAGGAGTTGAGCACTTTACAGTTGTATAATTTATTCTAGCTCGGAAGATTCCTTTCAGAAGTGCAAGCTATGGGATAAAAATGTGTATATCCCGCTGCCATTTCTTAGCCGTAATTTTTACAGCTTATTTTTCTACTCTGGGTTTGACTTTCAAGCCAGGGTTATGACCTTAACCAGAGGGATTAACTGACCTCTAGCCAGCTCTGGGAAAACCTATCCAAATGTTCCTGCGTTTGGGAGAAATGGAGTTTAGTGCTGTCCTATGGGGTGTTTCTAACAGGTCATCAGCAAAAGCTGTTGAGTCCACCCGTTCTGAGTGTGCTCTCTTTCATCAGTTTTTGAGCATTATTTGCATTGTAGGTTCTGTATCACAAAGGGTAAGTTGTTGTCTTTTGTCTTGTTTTCCTGTAGATACTGAAGAGCTTTGAAAGTTTTTTGATTCCTCAGCTGTCAAGCTCACCACCAGATGTGGAGGCAATGAGGATATATCTGATTCTCCCTGAATTCCCACCCTTCCAAGACTCCAAGTATTATATCACGTTAACACTTCCCCTAGCAATGGCTATTCTGCGCCTAGATACCAACCCCAGCAAAGTTCTTGGTAAGAGGCTGGCATTTAAAATGCACACTGTTCTCAGTCTCCAGCTGGGACACAGAGTGTTCCCTTTAGGTTTCTCAGTCATGTTTTTGTGTTAGTTTAATTTTTCTATTCTGTTACAACAGCTGCAATGATAATTGGGTGTTATTTGTGATACAGTGCTGTTATAAAGCAGTCACCTCTATAAAGCAGCTGGGAACCAAAAGGACTCAAGGAATCCTCCCCCCAAAAACCTGTGTTCCCATGTAAAAGAATTATAAAGATAATATTTGAATTTTAAACATGAACTATGAGGAAATGAAGAATGTGTCATGCAGGTAAGATATGGGAAGTTAGTTACAATAACAAATATATAAAGTTTACAGTGGTGTGGATAGTAAATGAGAAAAAAATATTTTACTTCTAAGTTAAAACAATTCTTAATCTGAATTTTCTAAGAACACTTACTGGGTAGGTTAATCTAGTTTACCTGCAATTCAGAGGCTCTGTTAAAGTAGATTTATCATGAAGATTAAATGATCATATCCTCTAAATTTAATCAGATATTGTCTGCATTAGAATATCCTTCTTGTATAGGATAAATACTAGATAAAATGTTACTTTGTCCTCTGTAAGTTGCAGAAAAACCTATTGGTTGGTTTGTGACCAGGCTGAGCGCCCCAGCTCTTCTCCTGCTTATCCATCTTCTAATTTCTGCTAGTATTTTTTCCTATGAGCTCACTTTAAGCTAAGCGGAACTTACCCTGCTTAATGATTGTTGCTCATGTTTGCTAAGCTATTACTTTTCTTGTTATCTTATTCTGTTTCTTAAATTTGTCTTATACTAAATCTCATATCATCATGTAAACTGCTGTGTAATGTATTCAAACCTCTAGGAATATTGCTCCATTGCACGCACTTTGAGGTTTAGTGATTGTATATATATATGCATATATATATATATTTTATTGAAAGAGGCTTTGCAATTAAGTTTCCTCTTCTACTCAGTGTAGTCCACTGTGATTGTTAGCATACATAAATGTAAAGGATTCTCATACTTTTGCCTACCAGAATCTGTGGTTGTGCTCACGCATAAGAGGATGAATTGGTGTTTGTTTCTAATGGCTGACATGGTGGTATCCCAGGCTCCAGCTTCTTCTTTGCAGGTGGATTGGTTCTAGCAAAGGAAATAATAGTCAGTGCTCCTTCAGAGGAGAGGTAAGGGTTACCTGTCCTTGGCAAGAAAGAAATCAGCCTTTCTAAAGAGGGGGAGTTCATACCTTTGGTGCAGATATGCAGGGAGTCATGTTCTCGCATCTGCTAGAGAAGTATATGTTACTACAAAGAATTGCACAGGCAGCTGCATTCTTATCACTCATGAGAGAGAGCTGTTTGCTCACAAAATTGGACTCCTGAATGCAAGATACTTGAAACAGTATCTTGAACTGGAGGTTGGAACCCCTTGAATTCATGCTCTGGCACTAATCAGGGATTGGGGTGAGTAATGGCTGGGGTGGTTGGTTGTATGAGAGTGGAAAGGGAAGAGTTTTCCAGTTTCTGATATCTGACTATTTGCTTGCTTTCATGTTGCTACAGTTAGGACATAAATAAAGAAGTTTATTTTAATCAATCTTCAGGTGTGTTCCCTTATTTTCAGCTGTAACCCCTCATTTATGGGTTTCTAAGGCCTTTAGTTCAGGATTTGTATTGATGTTCCTCTACTTTTTAGATAATTGGTGGTCTCAAGTATGCCCAAGATACTTCCTCAGGCTAGTGGACCTCTACAAAGGTGCTGTGGTTTACCTTCTCAGTGGAAGAAAGACATTGCTGATCCCAGTTCTGTTCAGTAGCTACATTACAGCTGCTCTCAGACTTCTGGAGAAGCTCCATAAGGTAAGAGAAAACCCTGGGCGCCACATGCTGGCTCAAGGTGATTCAGTCTTGTCTGCTCTTTGCCAGTTGGCAGGAGGGTGGTTATGGTCCTGGCTTGTGAGCTGTGTCATTGTCCACAAAGACACCACATTGGAAAGATGTCAGTGGTTTTCCTGAATTCAGGGTACTTGAAGATTGTTTAGTCCTGTCTCAAACACTAGGAAAGAATCCTGTTGTTGAGCCACCACACTGCTTGTGCTGTGGCATCTCAAATACCTGTGCCATTATGCTTTCTGCTTTCACTGTGTTGGTGCTAGGTATTCCAGGTGAGGAGAGGGAACTGAATTAAGTCAAAAAGAGGTTTATCTTGATTTTCCTTGGTTTGTACTAAAATACAAGGGACCATGTGGTTTTGCAAGACTTTGAGTCCTGTTGTTGCAAGCTGCTATAACTGATTTTATGAAAGCAAACCTGCATGTCCTAAAAAAAAGATAAATATATCCATATTTTAAAAACCATCTGTTTTTTTTCACTAGGTAAATCAGAAGGTTAAACATGTAGAATATGATAAGTTTTATATCCCTGAGATTTCCAGCTTGGTAGACATTCAGGAGGATTATCTCATGTGGTTCTTGCATCAGGCTGGAATGGTAAGAGGTTTTATGTATAGTCATGCCGCTGTCCATGTTTGTCTCTCTGGTTGTAGATCTGTATTTTTAATATCCTTAATGAGAGTGAAAAGTATTCAGGATAGGAGCATCTATATGTTAAGCCTCTCAGATTTGGGTGGCTTGACAAAATTAACTTAAAATAAGGCTGTTGGAAGGACTGGAGCTAACAATATGTAACTTATAGTTGCTTCAATCTCTGTGATTATTCATGTGATTTTCATTCAATCCTTGCACAAGGGGATTAATTCAGTCACTGGATCCTTTTAATGTAATCGAGACCTCAGGAGCCAAATCCTGTATTCTAAAATCATAATTTTTACCCTTTACTTCTGCTGTTTAGGCAGGTATTGTGAATAATGTAGCCAGTGATCTTAAAATGTTGCTCTGTAAGAGGAGGCAGTATGGCGTTCTGGCTAGGGGACTGAACCAAGACTCAAGAGATGTGGGTTCTATTCCTGGCTCTTCCAGTAACCTGCTGGGTGATCTTGGGTAAGACCCTTCACCTCTTTTATGCCTCACTTTCTCATCTGTAAGAAAGGAGATAACTGAACTGAGGGCTGAATATGCTGTGTAGGAACCCAGTGAGACTAGTTAATTATAGCAAGGAAAGGAATCCTTGGTGAGAGAGAACACCAGAAAACACCTGCCAGGGGATGCTGCAGGAGTAATAGCTGACTGTAGCAAGAATTCTTGTGTGTGCTTTCATGGACTTTCTAAATGTTGTGTGTGTTGTGTTCCTCATCCCCTGCTTTCTGTCATGTAAATAGTGTTGCTCTGTGCTTACTTTCAGTGAGCAGAACAATAAAATAGTGACTCAAATTTATGTACCAGCAATAGCTAAAAATGTATTGATGTGGCTAATGAGAGAAGTGACTTGCATTGCAGGAGTGGTCTTGCATTGTCTTGTTGTGGCCTTATCTCTTCTGATTCATATTGTTTCTGCCTTGGGGGTTGTTTTCTTGTTTGTCTTTGTAAGAGTAAGTTTCAGCTATGGCAGGCTAGCACAGGCTTCTGTGCCAGTTAGTCTTCTGGGTAACATTTGGTGTTCAAGTTTTGAATTGTATTTGTGGTTTTCTTAAAGAGGAAGTTCACATGCTTTTCTTTAAAAGGGGTGAAAAATAGGTTGTTGGTCCCAGAGGAGAAAATTTTCTTTGGGTCACCTTTGAACCAAAAACCACAAGACACAAAAATCAAAAGTAAAAGATTTTCATATTTCTATTTTTTCCTTCACAGAAAGTCAGACCATCTATTATGCAGGTAAGAAAATGTGGGTTTTATCACTCTTTCTTAAAAAAATGCTATGGAAACTGTAGACAGGAGCCAATCTGCCTGCCTTTCTTGCAGGATGCTGTGACACTCTGTTCTTATCCTTTCATCTTTGATGCTCAGGCTAAGACCAAGATGTTACAGACAGATGCAGAACTACAGATGCAGGTAATGCTTCTCTCTCCCATTTTCCCTGCCCCTTTCTGTGGTGGAAAGATAAGCTTTGTAGTGAAGGAGTACTTACGTATTTAGGATAATCCAAGGATGCAAAGTAAGGCGAGGTCTCTGTCAGAGAAACCTCTGAGGATGGAAAAATAGACAAGCCTTCAGATAAGTGAGCACTTTCACAAGCTTCTGCCTGTGCAGAAGTGAGGGTTGAAGAGGTGTTCAGCTCCAGCACCCTTACCCTGTAGATGGCAGCCAAGTCAGCTGACAGCCAGCCTGTGACAAGGACAGCTTGCTTCTGTGCCAATGTAAACCTCCCAGTGGCAGGCATTGCTCATGCAGACGACTCCTGAGGAGGGTGAAACACTGGGCACTAATCCCTCATCCAAGGCATCTGAGGTTTGGGACTCATCTCATCCAACATGAGTTGGCTGTAGTTGATAGTTGACAGGTTCCTTCAGGGTAAGAAAATGTCATCACAGTTACTCATGGCCATGTGTCATGAAAGGGAGTGGTTTAGGTCAACTAAATAACCACTGTAAAAAGTATTGTTAGAAACAAGCTTAAATGTGAATTTGTAAAACCACAACAATGTTCGATGGCAAGATTTACCCTATTACTTACTTCATGGGTAATACATATGAAGGAAAAATCAAATTAGGATCAGTTGAGAGAGGTTTATACAGAGGCTGGAGTGAGAAGGGATAAGGGAGAAGTCCAGATGCAGCTGTATTCAGTCTTAAGCTCAGACTCGGTTAATCATTTATGTTAAATACCAAGTATTTAGCAACACTTAATCATAGCAACACCTGCATGTTAGATTAACCACTGATCACCTATAAACACAGCAATAACAGTATTATAGATCTGATATAGTAGCAGGTCTACTATATTTGTTAGAGGGTGTTCAAGTCAATAGACACACACAGGTATGTACAGGCAGATATACAAAGGTAACACACATGAACAGAGAGGTGTGTGTGTGTGTGTGTATATAAGTATGCCTGTTAAAACTTGCCCTCAAGAATCAGTGGAATACTTGCATCTAATGCCTTTTTGGCATTTCTCAGCCGAGGGGGTTTGAGCCTCGAGTAGTGGAGATATCAGCCCAGGTCCCATCATCAGCTAATGATCGTTTTGCAAACTCGACAGTTTGTGCACTCTGAGAGTCATCCCACTTGGAGAGAGGTACTGATGCAGCCCGCTGTGGTCCAGAATAGCTCAAAGGGTCTCATTTAGCACCACTGTTTATATGGTCATGAGATGGTTGGCTTCAGTCATCAGTAAATTCACCTGGAGCATTCAGGTAAGAAATGTTCCAGGGCTAAAAGGGGAATTATCCCCACTCTCATCTCCCACACAGGAGTTCCTGGTATAGGTTATGCTGCCCTTGTCTTAGCCTTGCAACAAGAGTTCCTTATACAATTAAAGGATGCTTATCACCAAGCTCTTGCACAAAGACAGAGAAGTTATTGAACTCATAGAGCAGGCCCAAGCACGCTGAGGGTAGGGGGGATGCACCACCACACCATGGTGATGGTTCCATGTAATATTCATCTCTTAGCTTTTCTGTGGTTGCTTGAATATGTAGGCTGCAGCAAGGCAGAGAAGGCTCAGCCTACAACACGAAGAAGCTAGAATCGCCTCCTGCTTTCATTTTGTCAACTTCTTGGCTATCTCTTCAGATGCCCAGTTTGTGCGCTGCATGCTGCTGTGAGGAGGGTATCTTCCTTATCTTAACGGGACAGCAGGCTGGTAAAGGTTTTGTTGCCCTGAGAGATAGGATCTTTATGAAGACAACCACTTAAAGGCCAAAGAAGACAGTACTTCTGTGAGTGCTGGAATGGAGGAAGCCTGGTTTCAAATGGGTTTCTGTCTCAGTTTCAGCTGAATTTTAAACTGAATTTACGGATGTGAATTTGCCATTTACTATGGGCAATGCATGAGAAAGAGTATCCCATGTGTGTTCAAAGCTTTGACTGGACTTTGTGCCTTACCTGACTCCAGAAAATCTATGTAGATGAGAACTTGGAATTGCATGTGAAGTGTTCCCTGGTGCCTTGCCTGTGAAGTGTTCCCTGGTGCCTTGCCAGGTGTGGTTGTCAAGAGGCTCCTTGACTGTAACACTGCTTTCCCTTGTGGACTCTGTGGCTCTTATCAGGGTGTGTTCACACTGAGTTTCTTGACTCAGTAAGAGCACAAATAAAGCCTCTTTTCCCCACCCATCTGCCTAATGTAAAAAAATATTCAGGAATTTAGTATCTTGGTTGCTCAAATCTGGTGAATCCAATCAGTGGACTCAAAAGGTGTTGGTGTGGGGAACGGTGGAGGGCATACACACACACACTGTTGTACAGAGTGGGCATGCAGTCCTTATACCCTTGGGAAACAAAAGTAAAAGAATAAGGATAAAAACAACACCAGGCATATAGTTAAATGGTTTCCTTTCATAGGAAGAGAGGAACTGAGCAGCAGCTGTTTCATACCTCTCTCTTATTTACAGGTTGCAATAAATGGTGCAAATTTGCAGAATGTCTTCATGCTTCTCACCCTGGAGCCTCTGCTGGCCAGAAGCCCTTTCCTGGTTCTTCATGTTCGCAGGAGTAACTTAGTTGGTGATGCTTTAAGGGAGTTGAGCATCCATTCAGACATTGATTTGAAAAAGCCTCTTAAAGTAAGTTTTCCCCACGTCTTTTAGCACCCTCTTGTCCTGCTGACATTTCTGCAGCCTTTCAGCCATTTCCCATTACCACTTCACCAGTGTACAGTGGCTTCACCATAGGTGCAGCATACAGGGACTCTTGATCTAATCCCTGCAGAGGCTGAGTCTTTCTCCTCTCTGGCTGCTGGAGTGTTTACTCTCCTTTCCTGGTGCACCTACTGTATAAGGGGCAGGGAGGAAACATTTCTGTGATACTATGCAGTCTCAATTTTGCTCTTCTGCAAGAACAGGCCTCTTACAATAGGACACATTTTCTCCCTGAGAGGGTGCTCCAAATTTCAGCAGCTGCTGTCATGTTGCTGCTTCAGCTGTGGAGACAAGTGGTTATTTATGATTTGCATAAGGAGTTAAGCAGTTTTAAAATACCTGATTTGCCCCCATTCCCTTTCCCTCCCTACAAGCAGAGCACTGAAACAGGCTCATGGGTTGGAGGGGGTTTGGGCATGTTAGACAAATTGCTTTATGTGTGCTCCCAATTAGAAAGATGTCTGATTTACTAAGTACTGCAACCCTGTTACCTGCTTTTTCTACAGGTCATCTTTGATGGTGAGGAAGCTGTTGATGCTGGAGGAGTGACAAAGGAATTTTTCCTCCTGTTGTTAAAAGAACTCCTCAATCCCATCTATGGCATGTTCACTTACTACCCAGAGTCAAACCTGCTGTGGTTTTCAGACACGGTAAGCCCGTGCCTTCTGTATGTGCAGGTTTAAATAATATGCTGCATTTGCATGACAAGAAAGTTAGTGGCAAACTGGGAAAGAAATGATCTTCCCCTCATTTTCCACCCACAATATGGTGTGAGCTCTTATTTTCAGTGAGTGTAGATTAGTATAGGTCCATTAACTTGAGTAGAACAGTGATGATGGTGCCTGTTGAAGAGTTGGCTCTTTCTCTATTCTTATCTCATAATGAAACTTGTATTAAGTATCATGTGACAGGTATAGAACTCTTATGATGGTGAATGTGACAATTGTGCTATTTTACAGAACAAGAGGTCATAATGGCATTAGATTCTGTGCTTCCATTGCTGTTCACGTAATTGCAGTCAACCACTTAGTCATGCATCACTGTCACCTTCAGGGTCTAAACTTGTGATGCTTTATGTGAGTAACCTCTTAAACAGCAAGAAACATGATTTTTAGTGAAAGTTGGTTGTGTTTGGAAGAGTGTGGAGTGCATGTTCTGTACCTGTTGAATAGCAATATGCTGGAGTTGGTGGGTTTTGTCCTTTTTTACTTCATCTTTCTAGACAGTGAGATGGAAAATGATGTTGTCATTCTTCCCTCAAGGCATAGCTGCCCTGGTGGGGCTCTTTTTAACTTATTAGTTACGTTTAACAAGGAAGAAAATTACATGGTACTCCTCTGTAATTTGTACATAGTATTACAAAGCAATTTCTCCTCATGTTAATGCTATAGAAACAACAAATCTTTTGACACTAAGAATAACGTCACTGTAAGCACTAAAAATGAGTCATATTTACGACATTTAAGAAATACAGGTAGTCAGTCTGTGACTGACATACCCAGGGTGAGGATAAATATGCGAAGGCATGAAAACCAGTACCAGCACCTGTGTTGGTGTATTTGCATGGTTGCCACTTTGGTTAAACATAAGCTTTTAATAGAAAATAGGATGGGCAATAGGGAGGAGAGAATTGTTAACACGCTTTCTTGTAGTACATAGACAGCAAACTTTGAAGCTTTGTTAATGCCTAAATGCAGAGGCATGTAAAAAGGAAATAAAAGGCTGGTAAGGTGGAAAGCAGTTGTCGCTGTTTCCACAACTAATCATGGCTTACAAAAGCAATAGGGCTTTGTTTCTGAATCTTCATTTCTATGCTATGCTGCAGCAAGGAATTCACAATCAAACTGGGACCTGATGGGAGCTCTCTGATGTATTATTTAATCTATTTATTTTTCCCAGTTGGAAAAGCAGGGGCTGGCTTCTTAGTGCATGGAGGAAAGAGTACTGTGCGTTGACCAGTGGCAGTATCTCATAAGGATTTATCTGTGTTTTGCAGTGCTTTGTAGAACACAACTGGTTTCACTTGATTGGGATCATATGTGGTCTTGCAATATACAACTTCACAGTGGTAGACCTTCACTTTCCCTTGGCTCTGTACAAAAAACTCTTGAATGTGAAGCCCTGCCTAGAGGATTTGAAGGAGCTATCCCCTACGGAAGGAAGGTATGAAAACCAAAGCTTGCATCCTTTCTGGGAAGAAGACCATCCAACTGAGAACAAGTAATGCCAAACTGGGTGAAAGCTGTTCAGTGTAACATCTCCTGATCCTTTTGAGCAACTGATTTAGGGGGCTGTGATGCTAGCAAAGTACATAAGTGGGTGGTGAATTTCATGTAAGATTTCTCCTCTTCCACATGCTATTGGATCCTTCTGCTTAGACTCTAACCTCTGTGCCCACCTTCCTGACCCTCAGAAGAAAGAAACATGGGCAAAAGATTCCTACCACACTCCTTTGAAAATAGGGGCTGGGGGCCTGTCCCTCCACGATGTGATTGCATGCGTAATCCCGGATCCTAGCCTCAGCCTTTCCTGCAAGTCCGCTGCATGTGTCATCATGTATGGGAATCGTGTGTAGGATGTGAACTGTTCCATCCCTGAGCCAGTGTAACTCTGACCTGATTCCATGCCAGAAAGAAGGAAGTGGAGTGAAGGAATAACTTTTTCTAAATGGTGTATTGAATCCTTTTTGCCTAATTCCATGGGGATATTTGTTCCCTCTGACACTGAGAGGAGATCCCCGTGTCTGACTGCTGTCTTTTTTTTTTTCCTTCTGAGTTGGTGTCCAATTTATCAGCCCAAAGTGACAGCTGTTACACAGCAATGAAGTAAAATGCTGGGAAGACAGCAGCAGGATTTTGAGGAATGGCAGTATATTTTCTTCCTAATGGATATACAGATATAATCCACCACCCTCTCCATTCCCCTCAGACTTTTGTGTGGGATGGCAAAAATACCTAGAAGTCAATAACAACTAGAAATGCAATTCTAGTCTAAGGCCAGGGATCATTAAAGCAGATCCAGGTACCAGGTAGGCATGGACTATATTTATAACTTGTGTGGTCTATCTAGCCTTTATCCTGCTTCGAACAAAGCATCTTTTTATTTGAGGTCTATTTCTTTCTTACCCCTTCAGGTGACTTGGAGTTTCTTGCAATCCTATTACCCAGATGTGAAGTTCTTTCTTTGCTTTTGCTGAATTTCTTTTCCCTTTAGATGTATGACTTTTTGAATCTCTGATGTATTTTTAATTTCCATACCCATTATGTAGGAGTCTTCAGCAACTTTTAGATTACCCTGGAGAAGATGTAGAAGAGACATTCTGCTTGAATTTTACAGTAAGACACATTTAACATATCAACTATGTGATTGGTATGATGCAGTTGAAGCCCATCTACTTATTCATGTGTATTATGGTTTATTCCAAACTATGCCTGTAGCATGTACCCCATGCTAATGTTAAGCGTTAATGTTAAAATTCTTTGCTGTCACTCGCTTGTTCTTTTGTATGTGGTCATGAAAACTAAGCTAGTAAGTAGATTATCAGAGTGGTTTTCCAAATAGCCTCATCACTGTGGCACATGGCTTATATGTCAGTGGCCGACTTCTCATACTGGACAGTGAGAAGATTCCTAAATTCTCCTTGAAAATGGAAGTTAGGCTTCGGCATCACAAGGTGAAGTCTTGAAATACTGACACTATTTGGAATTTTCCTTGCTGTCTTAATATTAATACTTTTCAACTTAAAAATTTTTAGTGAGTGTACTTGGTTAGACTTTTAGAAACAAGAAACAAAATGCTAGAGGCTGTTGCTCAGGGACATGCTGGGGAAGTCAGCTTTCCTGTGCTACTATGGCAGTAAAAGTACTTTTTTTCCTAGCTAGTAACCTAGATGCAATAGTTTCTATTGCACAGTGGAGAGTCCCCGAAATTAAGAGTTCGATCCTGATGTACACTGGAATATCAGGTATGTCTCTCAACATGTGCAAATATTTAGACCTTCATAGCGATATGGCATCCTTATTCTCCAAGCTGTGTTTTCCTCTGACTCAGACAGGGTAGGGCTTCCATGTTTCAATGTCTTTGCTTCAAAGTCGTGATGCGCTAACAGGTTCTCAGTGATGTGTTCATTTTGAGCTTGGTCTGAGTTCTTGAATCTCTGTCCAGGGCCTGCCTGGGATAAAAACAAGGTACTAGGAAACTGCTACACACTATGAAGAAAATCCTTTCTGAGCTAGGAGAGTGGTTCCCATTTCCTTGTTTCATAAATGAGAGGACATAATCTCTTAGATCAAACTTAAATCTGGAGTGAGTCAGAGCAGGGTCTGACTGTGTCTCATGCAAGTCAGAGCTGCAATTCAGAAGGAGGTAACGAAGCCGTAATGATGATAATGCAGACTGTGTGAAAAAGGATACAGTTGAAGTAGCGCAAGAGATTTTTCCCTGAATTCTTTTTTCTTAGCAAAGGGCATTCTTACTCTCTTTCTTGCACTACATGCTGCGTAATATATAACGACCAACAGATATATCTGCTAAAACCTGGAAATGAATGATAACTGATTACCCAAACCTTGAAATGAACTCATCTTGCATGTCAAAATCTGAGCTTCCTTTGTGTATGGCAACTTGAAAATTGACCTTTTTGCATTTTTATCATGTGACCAATTTTATGTGTATGGAATCTATATGTTTGTACTGGTGCCATCCTAGGCCGGGTGAAAGCAGGAAGCTTTCTGTGGGCATGCCATCTTGCGGTGAGAGAGGATGAACTAACCTACTGAGATTCTGTTGTAAAACAGGGAGTCCTTTTTATTGCCAGAGCATGTGGGCTTAGTGAAATGCAGGATTTTTTTGTTTTTCATAGGAAATTTACCTAAAAGAATAACTTTTTTCCTTTCTGAGTTTGCATTTGGACTCAATAACACTCCTACAGCAAATGTAAGTGATGGAAGGTGGTGAAGCACACAGGCCTTTAGGGCAGAGAAAGTGTTCTGTATATCCCCTTTTTTTCTGGTCCACCCTTCACATATCGGTCATCTACTGTGAAAGAGAGCTCTGATTCTTTCTGCAGGTATATGGCCTGAAAAGTACTTCTGATAAAATTAGTGTTCTGGTTTTGTATAGATCTGCAGGGAAAGCTATGGTGTGACAGAGCAGAAGAACCTGATTGAAGATGGAGATAGAGTTATGGTGCAGAAGGACAATAGGTAAGTGAAGCATATGTGGGAATGGGCAGTTACACACTGTGAAGGTGGGTGCCATGCCACAGAAACTTAATGTGAGGTGAAATGTGGGAGAGATAGAAGTCAGTGTGAACAAATTCTAAGACCAGTTGTTTAGAAGTTACTGGGTGCCAGTGGCACTTGAATAAAAAGCAAGTTTTTGTCATCTTTCCACCTCTGTTTGGAAGACGTCCCACATCCTTTTGGATGGGCATCTTCCCTGTAAAAGGCCTTCATATAGACCGTTGGCAGCTTTCTCATGCTAAATAAAGATTGCAACGTGATTTGGGCCCTTGAAAGTTAATCTCCCTGATGGTTTAGAAGGGAACTGTATGTGACCAACAAAACTGAGCCTGGCAACTTGTTTATACTGTTAATTCTGGAGCCAGAAACACTTTCCCTTGACTATGCCTGACAGAGGACCACCATCCCTGATCAAAGTCATAAGGCCCTACTGTACATAGATGCCTTTCTGTTTGACTGAGCACCTGAGAGCTATTACTAGCACAGCTACCATTTCCCTCATTTTTTCCAGCTGCTAAACTATTTTCTTCTCATAATCCTGTAACTGGATTTCAACAAATGCCTTTATTACTTGAAGCAGAGTTCACATTCTTTCCCTGCTGGCAAAATGCTGTGATCCAGTGACTAGTCAACAGCATGGTCAGGGGCTTGGCTAGTAATGCTGAAGACCTTGCTGGCAAGCCTGGAGATGAAGTAATTTCCCATTAATCTGATTATTTTAAAGGGTTCTGATTGTGTCGAAAGCTTTACTGTAACAAAAGCTTTGTCTGTATTACCTTCTTACCTACTTTACTACTGCCCAAAAGGGTGTACTTACACAGTTAAATAACTGCCTCCATACAAAACCAAAATGGAGCAGTGTAAGTCTGCCCCCCTACGAAGAGAAGATGGGCTTTGGGTAGATAGAGAAGAATTCGATCTTTACTTGTGACAATAAAGTGAAGGTGACAATGACAGTTATAGTACCCTTCAGGTTTTAGGCTCGGCATGTAAACTCAAAAGAAAAATGTCCATTTTTATACTGTGTGCCATACCTGGACTAGGGGAGGAACAGAGATTTTAGCTGAGTGAATGTTTGACAAGAGTCCCCCGGGTTAGCTCCTGCACTAAGTCAGGATAGGTAACAGAGAAGAAAATCTTTAAGGAGGAAGGCTAGTATGCAGCTCCACTGGCTTAACACATTCCAAATGCAATTGCTTTGTCTTGACTTAAGAGTTTTGAACTCAAGCTAACCTTTAAATCCAAGTCTAGACATGGCAATCAATTCACCTTACACTGCTTAATGACTTCCTCCACCCCTACATTTAGAGGCCAGGGACCAATTTGCTGCCCTCCTGGCCTCAATAGTTTTCTGTGGGTATATCTTTGAGCACTGCCCTTCCTGCTCGAGAAGGGTTCACTGGGACTTGAGGAATGACTGAAAAATGCCAAGTAGGAAATGCCTACATTTTCCCTTCTCCTTTGGAGTTCCTATTGGGTGTCACAGCATAAAACATTCTTGATAAAAGGGTTCATGACCCTAACAGCTAGAGAAATACTAAGCAACAGTTAAGTGCTTAATAAGCTTGGCTTTCCCTAATGCTTGGGTGACTAACAGGAAAATGGCGATAAAACAAAAGTGCTGGAAAATAACTTGGCCTTTGCTGTATGGTTGATTCCGTATTCCAATTTTCAACATTTATCAGTCTGCTTCCTTATTCTTCTTTCTTACTTCCTCACCCACCCCTCACTGCTTTTGCGTAGCACGTCCATTGAGAATTCCTCCCCCTGAAAGTCAAAGTAGTTCTTTCAGCTGTGACCTCCTCAGCTCGAGATACCCAATTCTGAGGTGTTCCCTAAGCTGTGTGCAGGTGTGAGCTGCTTTAGAGTGTCAGGCAAGAATGTCATTACACAAATAGAATTTGAGTGTTGCACTCAGCTCATGGTGCTTGGAGATTAAGAAAGAGAAAGGAGAATAAAGTTGCTTAAGATCCTAACAAAATCCAGAGACAGGGTTTGCCACAGGTTTCTTGCCAATGCCTGCAGAATGTTGTTTTTATTTTAATGCTGTTCTTGGGAGCCCTTGAAGTCATTCTGAGAGGAGTCATTGTCTTTGCCATATACTCCAAGTGCACGAGTCCTGTATTTATTTAATCAGCGTGTGAAGGCTGAAGAGGAGGTTTCTGTGCTTTCTGAGACTATTTTCTTGCTCTCTAGTGAGGAGTGTTTCTTGGCTTCTTTTGGTAGCTTTCTCTTTGGGGCCAGGAGGGAGGGAGGGAATTGGCCCTGCAGTTTCAGATCCAGAGCAGCATTTCCTCAGTCTGCCTCTAGGCTACAGCTTTGGCTTTGAAAGTGCTGAACTACGGGGAAGACTCACTGGGGACAGAGTCAGCAGGAGCTGTCTCTGAAAATTCACCTAACTAGGACTCTGTGAGACTCTTGGCTTTGGAAGTAGTAGTCTCTTGGGCACCCTGTGTTCCCTGTCCCCAGAAGAGTGCTTGCTCACAGAAACCTGGCGGTCCCAAATCATTGCTTGTGGGCACAATGCTGAGTAACCCCGGGCACTTGCAGACTGAGAAGAGCTGCAGGTTATTTGCTGGACGACGTAAATGTAGGATTGCAAGAGCTGGGCCAGGGCATGTATCCCTGGTGACTGAATCCTGATACCTGCTTAACACAATCTTTGTTGTGCAGGCCATGGGTTCCACAGGGAAGGGAGCTCTTGTTCCTGACACCTCCTCAGTGCTTGGTGTCACTCTGGCTCCCTCCTGGGCCTGTGGGCAACTGGATGCAAGGCCACTGGGTGGTTTTATGGTAGTATAGAGCCTATGCTGCTGGGGGACCTCCCATGCTGCCACTGCTGGGGAGTAAGCAGGCACATGATGGTCCTTGCCGCCTCATACTTTGTCCATGTTGCAGTGACTCAGCTCAGTGAGAGGAGGGCAGTGGGTTGAGCCTGTTGGAGACCCATGTTTGCAAGACAAGTTACACGCAGATAGATACAGGAAAACTTCACAGTGTTGCTGCTCAGGCATATGATTAAAAGTGCTTTCTTTTGCCTGCTCTCTCTCGATGCACCAGGGAAGAATTTGTTGAAGCCTACGTAAATTACATCTTCAACCTCTCCATCCATGAGTGGTACACGGCCTTTTCCACTGGCTTCCTGAAAGTATGTGGTGGGAAAGTCCTGGAACTCTTCCAGCCCACAGAGCTCAGGGCCATGATAGTTGGAAACAGTAACTACAACTGGGAGGAACTGGAAGAGGTAAAGCTTCCCTCTTGTCCTATTTTTCTTCTTTTTCACAAGAACCAGGGTTGTACAGTTGCACGAGATGGGCATTCCCTGGGACATAAGATGTCTTTATGTTTCAATGCTCCTTGTACACTTCGCCATCATTCACATGAAAAGTTTCTTACTGTGCTCTCCTGCTACTGATGAAGCTGAGGGAGGAAATTCAGGGTGAGAAAGGACAAGCGAGAAGGACTTCCATCTGCCGTTTTTAGGGATGAAACCTAAGACTGAAGGTGAAGACCCTGATTTTGTCTCTTCCCTACAGTAAAACTCACTCCACTGCACAAGAACAGAAAGTGCCCAGCCAAGGGTCCAGCCTATGAAGAGAAACTCCAGGATTACTCATGACATGTGTAATTAGCTGAATAGCTAGAGGCCTAATGCCTCTTCCATATAGTGCTAGGAGAATCCTTTGTTGAATCTTTGAGCCATACTATTGCCCTTGGCCCATCCTGTGCTCCATTTTGTAACTGTCTGATGTCAGATACCAGAAGAGATCAGGTCTGGGTTCTGCTGAGTCTTTGCTTTCTAGTGCCAGATGGAATGATGTGACTTCATTTTCTAACAGAGTGCCGTCTATAAGGGAGACTACACTGCAACGCACCCAACTGTGAGAATGTTTTGGGAAACCTTCCATGCATTTCCTTTGGAAAAGAAGAAGAAATTCCTCTGTAAGTATCTTGCGGTGGTGCAGAGTCTCCTGAAAGTGAAGACTTAGGTGGGAGTGTCTGCAGAGCTCCAGGGTTACAGCACAAGACAGTAAGTGCTAGAAGGTGATCCAGCCATGAGTGGTTGGTTATCATCTCCCGAGTTATCTGCTAGTCAGATGAGACCAAGAGAGGGAGGAAACATACTGTCTTTTGTGTTTGTTTTTACCCTCAGAATCACTGGGGTTTATCTGTTATGCAAGATCCAATGCAGTCTCTGTCAAGGGCATTCAGTATCCATCTGTTGGCATTGCCAGATGGTGAATTCATAGCAGACCCTGGTGTCCATGCTTCATCTGGTTCCTTCTGCAAGATGAGGTTTCAGGCACTGCAGCACTCTTGTTAGGAGTAATGGGGCAGTTATAGGGTGTCAGCTAACTGGAGAAGCTAGTGTGTAATGCGTCAGGAAAATGAGACCATGTATTGGTGTGACAGGGTAGCAGATACCTCCCCTCCTCAGGGTGGTCTCCAGCAAGGAGGAACCAACGCTGATCCCTGCACTGAGGTGCTGTGCCTGGGAGGGATGGCAGCAGGGAGGAGCCCTGGCTTTGCTCTGTTTTATCCTGCCTGGGCATAAGAGGGAGCTTTCAGAGGAAGAGGGTACTGTGGGATTTTCTCCTCTGTGCACCCAGCAGTGGCCTTGCTTCTTGCCTCTGCTCTTCTGCACCTCCCCTGTGAGGCCAGCCATGCCCTGTGTGGAGTTCATTCAGCGTTTCAGCCCCTCCAGACAGGGTCCTGTGGTGCGGGGGGGGATGGAGTTTGCCTTCAGGGGCCTGAACTGCGCACCCTTCCCTCTGCTTCTCCCAGTGTTCCTGACGGGCAGCGACCGCATTCCCATCTACGGCATGTCCAGCCTGCGCATCGTCATCCAGTCCACCACCAGTGGGGAGCAGTACCTGCCTGTGGCGCATACCTGCTACAACCTCCTGGACCTGCCCAAGTACAGCAGCAAGGAGGTCCTCAGTGCCCGGCTGATGCAAGCCATCGACCACTACGAGGGTTTTAGCTTAGCTTGACTCATGTGGGAGAGGCACAGACACTTGGGTACGGAGGAAGAAAACAATGGGTTTGGCTTTATTTTTGTAAGGGAATGGATCAGGACCTTTGGGGGGAAGATATAATTAGTAATAATAATAATAATAGATTGAGATGATGCAGTCTCAGCCTGATCCCCCCATCATTTTGTGGGGCTTCAGCAGAGAAAGGCTATTGGTCTGAAGTTTCTCATCTGCTGAACAAAATGAGTTCAGTGGGCATTTTTGTTGTTTTCCCTCCAACTGGACATCACTGCCCTCACAGCAGTTCCTTGTAGTTTGCTTTTATTGCCCCTACACACACACACGTACCTCTCCTTTTAATCGAGTTTAAATATTTGGATGTTCCTCGCATTTAGGCTGTGATGGAAACTGAGGATGAAATAGTGATCTCCTTTTTGAAAAGCTGTGATTCCCCCTCCCCCCCCCCTCCTTTTTTCCTCCATTTTTAAATGCAAGCTGGTTCTTGCTTGCTTTGAAGAGAAATCCCCTTTCTGCCCTTTGCTTCTTGGTGGATGGTACTGGGTTGGGATGTCATTTGTGACCCCCAGGGTGGTGTATTAGGGGTGCTCTGTCTTTTTGCACCAGGCTGTTTCATGGAGAATGTGGTGATTGAGGGGGTTGCTTATCCTCGCTTGTCTCAAATTTTGTTTCCAAGCAGTATCACCTTAAAGAAGCCTCAGACTCCTCTGGAGTGGGGTTTGCGTTCAGGCTTGTGGGAGGACAAACCTTACCTGTAGTAATGGTTTTCTCAAAGTACATCTCTTGTGCTGTGTTTGTACCTGGGTAAGTCCACAAGCCAAACAGGTATGCTTTGCCAAGCCCTGTTTTTCCACCTGAGCAGAGCTGTTATTCCAATGCAAGGTGAGGGGCTGCTCTTACCACTGCCACCTTTCTTCAGGCATCACCTATACATGTGTATGAGTGTATGAGGCGTGTGTGAGCTCTCCAGTCTCACCAAGTCACAGAAACCAAGCAGGCATGAGATCCTCATTAGAGGGATAACCCTCATTTTGGAGACCAGCTTTATTTTTGCAGTTAAGGTCACTTTATGTTGCTGTTGGAGTTCTTTCACTTGACAGCTGTTTGGCTGTGTCCCTGAAGGACAATCTCTATGAATTAGACTGGAAACATACAAGAGTACTTGAGTGGGCAAAATCATTACCTAAACCTATGCTGTAAGACTGGAGAGCCTTTATCCTCTCCCCCATCCCAGTCTCACCCTCTACTAAATGAAGTTTGAATGATTTCCTCCCCCTTTTGCCCC